>JBBPBX010054713.1:0-23366 GCA_038048925.1 Garcialebias charrua | reverse complement strand
ATTGAAGAAAATGTATATAGGTACTTACAAATACACTAAGACACAAATAGAGATATAGGTATAAATTTTGGTGGTCAGTTAGTCTCAGTAGGCTTTTCTCATGGTGATATGCATTAACAATTCAATTTTTGCTTTTGTTTAGTTTTCTTCTGCAGTTCCACATTAAAGTTTGATGCAGCTCTGCTTTTCTGAATGGACCATCTTCATCTCCACTGCAAGTGTAGCAAACCAGGCAGCTCTTTCTTTTATAGATTACAGTACACTAAAAAGTTGCATTGTGCCCTTGTTTATATTTTTTATAGTGTAATTCTGTAAAGACAAAATATATCTGGTGGTGTAGCTCTGATTTACCTATCTTGCTAAATCACAGGTTTGAATATTGCAATACTTTCCTATAACAAAGTAGACCTGCAGAAAGAAATTACTAATAAAATATTTTACATATAGATAGTTGTATGTTCTATGTAGAGGTTTTCCTAAGCTTTGATAGTATATCTCACAATTTTGTAATTTATCATTGTTTATTTAACTCTGAAAGCTATGTGACTTGGTTAATATTCTGTCCTAAAATGCGGTTAGATGTGCCCCCTTTTTTTTTTTGAGCACCTGCCCCTTTAGTGGTCTCTGCACGTCCCTGTCGCCCAGTAGCACTCACCCCCATCCTGATGAAGTGCTTTGAACGGCTAGTCATGAAAAGCATCACATCTGTCCTCCCTGCCTCCCTGGATCCCTTCCAATTTGCATACCGACCTAATCGCTCAACCGACGATGCCATCTCCTCTGCCCTTCACACAGCTCTCACACATCTGGACACGAAGGACTCCTATGTTAGAATGCTGTTCATCGACTTCAGCTCGGCATTCAACACCATCATCCCCCAACAGCTCATCCTTAAACTGGACAGTCTGGGGCTGAACACCTCAATGTGTAACTGGCTGCTAGACTTCCTGACCGGGAGACCACAGACAGTACGGGTCGGGAGTAACACATCTAGCACCATCACATTGAACACAGGGGCCCCACAAGGATGTGTGCTGAGCCCCCTTCTATTCACCCTGCTAACACACGACTGCACACCATCATACAGCTCCAACCACTTCATCAAGTTTGCGGACGACACAACAGTGGTAGGTCTCATCAGCAACAACGATGAGACGGACTACAGGAACGAGGTGAGCCGCCTGGCCTTGTGGTGCGGACACAACAATCTCACTCTCAACGTGGAGAAGACAAAGGAGATTGTTGTGGACTTCAGGAAGAGGGATGCCCAACATGCCCCTCTGACCATCAACAGCACCGCAGTGGAGAGAGTGGACAGCACCAAGTTCCTGGGAGTGCACGTCTCAGAGGACCTGTCCTGGAGCAGGAACACTGCATCACTGGCAAAGAAGGCTCACCAGCGTCTCTACTTTCTCCGCAAGCTGAAAAGGGCTGGAGCTTCAACCCCCATCATGAGCACCTTCTACAGAGGTGCCATAGAAAGTGTCCTGACCAGCTGCATCACTGTGTGGTTTGGTGCATGTACTGCATCATGCCGCAAGAGCCTCCAGCGCATTGTGAGAGCAGCTGAGAAGATCGTGGGCACCTCCTTGCCCTCACTGCAGGACTTACACAGCAAACGCCTCACTCGGAAAGCCCACCGCATGGCAGGTGATCCCACACACCCACTACACAGCTGCTTCAGACTGCTGCCATCAGGGAGGAGACTGAGGAGTCTCCAGGCTCGAACCAGCAGACTGAGAGACAGCTCTGTTCATCAGGCAGTCAGGATGCTAAACACTCTGCCTGCTCTGCCTCCTCTCCCATTTGAACTGCCTTAACACTAAAACTTTCTCACACATTACCACACAACACAAAGATTTTGGCACTGGACTCTGTGTCATCAGACGGGTTATTCACTAAACTCTCGGTCATGTGCTCATACAGTTTGCACTACTTCTCATACTTGCACTGATGTTTGTATTGCATCGCTGCCTATAGTCATGGTACTGTTTACATTCTCTGTTTACATTTATTAATACTGTTTACTTTTATTACTACTGCTTATATTTAATTGCTACTGTTTACATTTACACTACTCTAATATCTGCACCGCTGCTGATACATATACAGTGTGCTCTGACCGGTCTTGTTTAGGATGCCCAATGTGCCTTACTGCATATGCCACTTTTTGCCTCTATAACAACATCAACTACTACCTCATACATATACTGTGTACATTAACTCATACGCTGCTTTGCCACTTTGCAAATGTCAATGCTAGAAACCTTTAGTTTATTTTAGTTATACTTTTTATACTCTTTTTTTTATACTAGTATGCAAAAACTCAGGACAGTATTATGTTCATTAAATGTTTAATGTTTTAGTTTTAGTTTTAGAGTTGGTGTAAATTTTCATACTCTTATACCACTATGCAAAAACTCAGGACAGTGTTAGTTTTACTATTTTATGCTTATGTCTATTATTATATGTTTCAGTGTTTCAATGTTTAGATGTTTACTGTTGCACCGAGGGACTGAGAGAAACGCAATTTCGGTCCTGTGTATGTTCTGTACAGTACATATTGCAGATCTGACAATAAAGTTGACTTTGACTTTGACTTTATGGATATGTTTTTAGCACTTTGAGATTTTTATTAATGAAAAGTGCATTATAAATCGAATTCATTATTATTATTATTTTTAGCTTTTTCGTTTAATATTTCTATTGTTATTATTTCAACAATATTGTCAACAATTATTGACATTTCATTCATTCTATATTTTATTTCATTTTTGACAAATAGAGCTACTCCACCACCTTTTTTATTGTTTCTGTTTAAATGATATAATTCATATCCTTCGATGTGAACATTATTTTTGTTTTCATCATTAAGCCATGTCTCTGACAGTGCTATTAATGTAAAAGTTCTGTTTAACTGTTTTAAATAATCTGTTATTTTGGATATATTTGCATTTATACTTCTACTATTGATGTGAATAATAGAGAGATCTCCATTTGTTATATTGATGTCATTAAACTGTTCTTCATTATAATATTCACAGTCTTTTATAGCAGGATAAAAATTTGCATCAACCACATCTTCAACATTGTATATTTTAAACTCCGAGTCTTCGTTTGTTGTTATCATGTTTTAAAGTATTTGTTTGTTTGTTCATTTTTGTCCATTTTTGTGTATGAACATATGATAGTGATTGGTGATTTGTCATTTTTGAGCTCATCTATATGTGTCTAAGTCTTTCAGATCTTTTATTATTTTAGCTTGAGAACTTTCCTGTACTTTGATCCATATGTTTCCGTTTCTTGTCCAAGTTTTTGTTCTTTTTTGTTCTTTTTCAACAACCTTGCTTTATGTGCAATGTTTGCATTTTTTTGTTAGGTGTTCATTCATGTAGACATTAGTGTTTATGAGTTTCTTTGACTGCATCATTACCCTGTTTCTTTGATTCCTTCCAATGAATCTGACGACTATTGATGGTTTAAGTTTGTTAACTCTATTGGGCAGTGTGTAACAGGTGGAAATGTCATCATGTTTAATGTTAATGTCTTTGCTATTTAAGAAAGGGACTACCTGATCCTCCAGAGACTGCAATTGTTCTGGTGGTCCTTCTTCAGTCGTGTTAGTGCCTGCAGTTACTTCTGCATATGTCCCGCGTTTTTAACCTCAAGTCCAGAAATGACCAGATTCTCGCCTCTTATGTATTGTTCCATGTCATCACACTTTTGTTCCAATTGAGCTAATCGTTCATCTCTGATGATCTCCTGAGCTTTGCCTCGTCTCCTCTACCAGCACGTCGTGCTGCTGTTTATAATGATGTTTTTCCCACTACATTAGGGCTTAGTGTATTACTAGTTGATGTCTCTCTTAGTTAATTCTAGATGTTATTACTGTTTTTCTCTTGCATTTGTTGTTGGATGTAACTGGGACCCCATGTACATAATCTTGTTTTCATCACATGTACCACATGCGGTGCAAATGACAATAAAGACTCTGACTCTGACTCTGACAGTTGAGTAATGTTTTTTTGCTCAGCTCTCAAACTTGCAAGTTCCTCAGTGAGAAAGTTTATTGCATTTCTCAATTCCTCCATTAACTCCAAATTTTTATCCACCGAGTTTTGTCTCGGCGACTCCTGTTTCTTTTTTCTCCCAGGACTCATCTCGCCTGCTTCTTCTGGCCTGGATACAGAAATTCACTGTTCCATAGCAACTCGCTCGCTGATCTGCTCCCGTCCATAGCAACTTGCTCGCTGCTCTGCTCCCATCCATAGCAACTCGCTCGCTGCTCTGCTCACGTCCACAGCAACTCGCTCGCCGCTCTGCTCCCGTCCACAGCAACTCGCTCACTGCTTTGCTCACGTCCACAGCAATTCGCTCGCCGCTTTGCTCACGTCCATAGCAACTCGCTCGCTGCTCTGCTCCGTCCACAGCAACTCGCTCGCTGCTCTGCTCACGTCCACAGCAACTCGCTCGCCGCTCTGCTCACGTCCAACAGCAACTCGCTCGTTGCTCTGCTCCCGTCCACAGCAACTTGCTCGCTGCTCTGCTTCCGTCCACAGCAACTCGCTCGTTGCTCTGCTCACGTCCAACAGCAACTCGCACGCTGCTCTGCTCACATCCACAGCAACTCGCTCGCTGCTCTGCTCTCGTCCATAGCAACTCGCTCACTGCTCTGCTCTCATCCATAGCAACTCGCTCACTGCTATGCTCATATCCAATAGCAACTCGCTCGCCGCTTTGCTCACGTCCATAGCAACTCGCTCGCTGCTCTGCTCCCGTCCATAGCAACTCGCTCGCTGCTCTGCTCACGTCCACAGCAACTCGCTCGCTGCTCTGCTCTCGTCCAAAGCAACTCGCTCACTGCTCTGCTCTCATCCATAGCAACTCGCTCGCTGCTCTGCTCATATCCAATAGCAACTCGCTCGCCGCTCTGCTCCCGTCCATAGCAACTCGATCGCTGCTCTGCTCACGTCCATAGCAACTCGCTCGCCGCTCTGCTCACGTCCAACAGCAACTCGCTCGTTGCTCTGCTCCCATCCACAACAACTTGCTCGCTGCTCTGCTTCCGTCCACAGCAACTTGCTCGTTGCTCTGCTCACGTCCAACAGCAACTCGCACGCTGCTCTGCTCACGTCCACAGCAACTCGCTCACTGCTCTGCTCTCGTCCATAGCAACTCGCTCACTGCTCTGCTCTCGTCCATAGCAACTCGCTCGCTGCTCTCGTCCATAGCAACTCGCTCGTTGCTCTGCTCTCGTCCATAGCAACTCGCTCACTGCTCTGCTCTCGTCCATAGCAACTCGCACGCCGCTCTGCTCCTGTCCATAGCAACTCGCTCGCTGCTCTGCTCCCATCCACAGCAACTCGCTCGTTGCTCTGCTCCCGTCCACAACAACTCTCTCGCTGCTCTGCTCCCGTCCAAAGCAACTCGCTCGCTGCTCTGCTCCCGTCCACAGCAACTCTTTCGCTGCTCTGCTCCCGTCCACAGCAACTCGCTCGTTGCTCTGCTCTCGTCCACAGTAACTCGCTCGTTACTCTGCTCCCGTCCACAGCGACTCTCTCGCCGCTCTGCTCACGTCCACAGCAACTTGCTTGCTGCTCTGCTCCCGTCCATAGCAACTCGCTCGCCGCTCTGCTCCCATCCATAGCAACTCGCTCGTTGCTCTGCTCTTGTCCACAGCAACTCGCTCGCTGCTTTGCTCCCGTTGCTCTGTTCCCATCCACAGCAACTCGCTCGCTGCTCTGCTCATATCCAATAGCAACTCGCTCGCTGCTCTGCTCCCGTCCACAACAACTCGCTTGCTGCTCTTCTCCTGTCCACAGCAACTCGCTCGCTGCTCTGCTCTCGTCCACAGCAACTCGCTCGTTGCTCTGCTCCTGTCCAAAGCAACTCGCTCGTTGCTCTGCTCACGTCCACAGCAACTCGCTTGTTGCTCTGCTCACGTCCACAGCAACTCGCTCACTGCTCTGCTCACGTCCACAGCAAACAGCTTAGCGCAGGTCCTGTCCACCAGCAACCAGTTCTTCTCAGCTCTCGTCCATCTGGGGCCTGGATGTAATTTATTGTTCCACAGCAGCACTTCAATGCCTCTCTGGCCTCACCAGCTCACAGACTTGTCAGCAGAATGTCTTCTTGTAGCAAACAACTCCCTTTAATATATGAAAATGTGTCTGTTGGATATCAGAGCTCCCAAATTGCATCCGATTAGAGCACCATCTTCATCCTCATCCTCATGTCCAATGCTCTGTTCACGGTTTATGATGCAGATTATGATACAATCACCTAAAAATGCTGTTAACTGATAGCATATGGATTGGATTGGATTTGGTTATGCGCTCTATAATAAAAAAAGTTTACAATCAAAGTTAAATGCAGGTTATTATTCATAGTTGTTAAATCAAAAATATCTGAGAGCACAACTTGTTGGTTTCTTTTTAAAGGGAACCACAGTTACTTTTAACATTAGACTTTAATTGATAAACTTTTATTTTAACTGTAAAATAATGACTGTAAAAATACTGTAGGGTGTTTTGTAAATTTTTAAAATATATTTTAACATGGACAGAGCCATTTTATTCACACGTAAAGCATACTGTGTAAATGACGCACGTAGCTTATCGGCTTTATCCACATCTTTATCTACCCTGAAACTTAATTTTGGACAATATCTGATGACCAGCTCTTTTAAATGAACACAGAGCGCGTTGACAGAGAGGAGAATGGAGAAACGAGTCAGGTTCTTCCATGAAGCTCTGTTGTCCTCCAGCCACATTTTCAGCTGCAGGCTGACTCGTTTCTCCATTTTCCTCTCTGTCAACGCGCTCTGGGTTCATTTAAAAGAGCTGATCAGATATTGTCCAAGAATAAAGGCCCCAGTTTAGCTCTGCGTTCGGCCGAACGCCGTTCGAACGCGAGAGGCACAATAAACTGCCCGGCGCCGGACTGTTTTGTATGTGACACAAATGTATTAAATTCCCCTTCTTCATCCCTGATCTGGACTTTTCTTGACAAAAGTCAAGTGATCGCTTCCTCCTCCGCTGACTCCATGACTGAAATGATGAGAAATGAATGAATTTGTCACGAGCGAATTAAACTCGGGTTCAACGTGGCTGCGCAAGGTTCTGCAGATTTCCTGGTGTGCTGGACCAGCGCTCCCTGTTTTTATTTTATTTTTTAGAACTTTTTATTAACATATAAACACAGAACACCACTGCGGCTGCAGCTGTAGCTGCCAGCTCGTGTACTTTTTACCCCACCTGAGCTGTCAATCAATTCAGTAGGCGTGTCAGCAAATGACCAATCAGCGACCTCAATTTGGTAAACGCTCTGCCCTGCTGCTACTCAAATGACGTCAAGAATTTGGAGCGAAAACGCGAGCATTAACGTGAGAACGAACGCAGAGCTATACTGTGAACTGCCTGCGCACAGCACGCGCGCGTAGAGCGGTGTTCGGCCGAACGCAGAGCTATACTGGGGCCTTAAGCTTCAGGGTGAATAAAGCTGTGGATAAAGCCGATAATACGTGCATCATTTACACAGTATGCTTTGCTTGTAAATAAAATGGCTCTGTCCATGTTAAAATATATTTTAAAAATTTACTAAACTAAACCACCCTACAGTATTTCTACAGTTAAAATAAAAGTTTATCAAATAAAGTCAAATGTTAAAAGTAATTGTGGTTCCCTTTAATAATAATTTATTGTTTATCACTCGTGAAACCTAGAGACCTATTTTAAGGAAATGTTTGATGTGAGAGTAATTACACTGATGATACAATGGTATAACATTGGAGTAATTTTTTTTTTTTTTCAGTCTACACCAAGGCAAAGTTCCCTGACACCACCATGCAAGCTGTGCGAAGAGTCATAAGAAAAAAATGCAACAACATAAACTATGCCAAACAACTACCGGTGAAGTTTTTCCCCCCCCCCAAAGATGTGAAGATGCCTTCTGAAAAGGAAAGACTTCAGTTTCCAGTTGGAGACACTATTTTTGCTTTGTTTAAGCAAATGCACACATTTTTACATTGTGTCCTGGACTTTGTTTACATCTTGAAATGCAAATGTGCACATTTTCCTTTCAATTTTTAAAACTTGGAAGGGATCCATTTTAATCACTGCTGTTTTGTAGACTGTTTTTATAAACTGTTTTTGAGCTGCACCTTAATTTTATATAAAAATATTGAAGTTCTCAAGACCTTATTTTATGACTGTAAACACATCTTTCAGAATACTTTAGAAAATAATTTTTAGCATATAAATAGTATTGTGCAAGTATTGCTAAGCAAACTTACAAGTGTAACATAACAATTACAATGACAACATGGTATTAGTTTTAGAAATTCAAAAATTTAACTTAAATGATAAAATAAACTGTAAACTAGAAGTAAATAAGTGCATTGGGAGTATATGAAAAAGTGTACTAGTGGTATACTTTAAGTATACTGTAATACATGAAAGTATGAACTAGAAGTATATAACTGTAGGAGTTCTGTCCTGCACCCTGCCTCCCTCTCTCCTCCACAGCAGCTGACTCTGATCAACCAACACCCAGGAGGAGTATAAGAAGACCCAGGAACCACTCTACAGGCGCTGGGACATTGCCTGTAGTAATGTTCTAGCCAGTTTTTATTGATATTAGTTGATTCTAAGATTATGTGTTTTTCTCTGTGCTTCTTCAGAGTTCTTGGATTCACCGTGTTCCTGCCCTGCCTGAGTTCCACATGAGCTTCAACTCCTCCTGCCTCTCAATAAGCTGCTGCCTGCCTTCCACCACTTGCCACTTCTAGTGCTTGGTTCTACCTTGGATTACTGGAGAATTGGATCACCACATCAGCACTCTGTTTAATACTTCTCATCGTAAGGATTACTTCAGTACAACAACTATTCATTCAACAACAGTCCATTAAACATCCCCTCCTCTCCTCAGGTGTTCCTGCCCCTCTCATGGATGTCATTCTTTATTCACTGACTGTAAAATGAGTTCTGGTTTCTGTTCGATTCTGGTCTTTCATTCTGGGTACACCCGCAACCGTAACAATACAAGTGCATTTGGAGTATAAAGAAAAGTATACTACTGGTATACTTTAAGTATATTTAAATAAACTAAATTATGAACTAGAAGTATGCAATAAGTACATTGGAAGTCTAATAAAAAGTGTGCTACTAGTATACTTTAAGTGTACTTAAATAAACTAAAAATGTGAACTAGAAGTACATTTAGTATACTTTTTATAAACTAGATTTGTTCCAATCTAGTACGAAGAAGTATTAAATCTACATACTTCTAGTATTGTCAGGATGGCTCCCTCTGCTGGTCCTTCATGTAAAATGTTCAGTTTGCCCCTGTGTTTTAGAAACTGTGTTTTGGCTCCCTCTGCTGGTCCCTCATGTAATGTGTTTAGTTTGCTCCTATGTTTTAGATTGATTACTCCCCAGGTGTTTTGTGTTCCCATGATTAGTTCCTCACCTTTATATTCTAGGCTCTCCTGCCTCTCAAGCAGGGGAGCATTAAGTGTAATGCCTACACCAGCATGGTCGGATGTCCTGTTCAGTTAAGTGCCTTGTTTTTGAGTTTTGTAAATTAAAAGACTTATATTTTTATACTTGTACTCAAGTATACTAGATAAATTAAACTTCAAGTGTACTTCTTTTTGCAAAGGGAAGCTAACCACCGTAGCAGACGCTAAAAAATAATAATAAAAAAAAAACCAGCTCCAACACACAGACAGTTATACTCTAACATTGTTCTGACATTGTTTCACAAATTGATTTATATAAAATATTTTACCGGACAAAAGGTGATCGGAGCAGGACGTCTTATAGAGCAGATCCTAGCCTTGCTGCCAGACTCAGACAGGAGGGGGCTGCGGGCAGCTCCGTCCTCCGATGGAGATAAATCCTTCACGTTTCCTTATTTTTGGGACTAAGTGAAAAATGTGCTTTGCCCAAATGTCTGCCTGGTTGTAACACACTGTAATCCAGCAAGAAACAAACAAACAAACAAAAAAATTGCGAAAAAAACAACACTGCCAATATAGAGCTGTAGGAACGCTCCAGAAGACTCTCTCGACGTTACGTCACAGACGACGTATGCGGAAGTTCCCGGATTTACCATGACGACACACGGGGGAAGTTTACTTTTAAAGCCATTTTTATTATATTGGTCATTTTACTATTAAAAACGAACATAGTTGAATGATAAAACATATACAGTATATATTTTGTGTGATATACTGTAGTGCAAATTTCCAAAATCATGTCAGTGGACTTTTAACAAGTAGTTGTGAAGAGAGGTCAGATGATCCGTGATGTTTCACATATTGCTCATTATTTCCACTTCCAAATGGCTGTCACATGAAACTGACCTAAGTAAAAACAAAAATGAGATTACATTACTCAGTTTGACAGCTATCGGGTTAAAATCTGATGTGGTAGTAGCTGATTGTCATTCACAACACGTACTCTGAGATCACACAATGTTGGGCCTAACTTTATTTCCACCCTGCATTGTGTCTGGAAATGAAACCGTGTTTGCTTTAACTTCTGAAAAACACTCTGAGACACTCCCACCAGCCTGGAGCCGTCAGAAGACCCGCTGGGTTCAGGGTCTTGTTCTGAATCAAAAGTGGACTTTAAGGAAGTGACGTCCAATAAAGGTGTCATGAGTCAGCAGTGTGTGCTCACGCTGACACCATGAAGTTATCCATTAACTGTTCATGAGTTTGTTGACCTCCCCCAGACGTTGCTACACAATGAAACTTTAGAAGTGTAGCGTGGTGACGCACACACCTGTGTTCAGCACATCAGGTGCTCCTAACGGGCCTCATTCATGCAAAACAATCATGATGGATGCTGCCATGATGTCAGGACAGTCTTTTTTGTTTTTGTTGAGGTCTAAAACACAAATGTTTTCTATCAAATTAGTTTTTATTTTTCAATGATTCAGCCTTGACATACCGATCTGACCACAGCTGTTGATGACTTCCTTCACAGAATCCAACGTGTACTTCCCTGAGCTGCTTCGTGTTCAGCGCCGCTCCTTTATATGCTTTCATCGACCACAGTTCAGCAGCAGGAAGTTATTCACAATCAGGCCAACGTACAGCAGCTGAAAGAAAGGGATGTTGGTGATGCTACTTAATGAGCTAATAAAATGATTTAGCTACTTTTCAACATAGTCTCCTCTTTCTGATAGTACAAATCAAATCCTCAATCAATCCTTAAAAACTGAAGCACTTAACAGTTTTTCACAATACTGTATTCAGAAGATTTATTCAGTCAGAGTCAAGAGAATCTTTATCGTCATTTGCACCGCATGTGGTACATGTGATGGAATGAAAACACAGGGTCCCAGTTACATCCAACAATAAAAATGTAAGAGAAAAACAGTAATAACATCTAGGATATGAACTAAGAAAAACATCAGCTAAAAATACACTAATAATAATAATAATAATTAATTCAATTTATAACGCACTTTTCATTACTGAAAATCTCAAAGTGCTACACATATATTGAATGCTACACACATTCATAAACCGGTGGCGGCAGACTACCATGCAAGGTGCTTTCCAGTCCTACCGGGAGCAACTCAGGGTTAAGTGTCTTGCCCAAGGACACAACGACACATGGTGCGGGTCCCGGGAGTCGAACCGCCAACTTTCCGATCGGGAGACGACTGCCATTACCACTATGCCACGGCCGCCCGTGATAAGCACTAATATCATAGAAAACATTACTCCAAACAGCAGCATGAACATGAGTCTGTATGAGCAGATGAACACAGCGACATGAAGTGATATTTCACAGTGATTATTCTTATTATTTATTTATTCATGAGTCTAACAGCCTCAGGGTAGAAGCTGTTCCTCAGTCTAGTGGTTCTACATTTGATGCTCCTCAACCTCCTTCCTGAGGGGAGTGGGCCATAAAATGTGTGTGCTGGGTGCAGGGGCGTAACTTTAGGTCTAACATTGGGGGGGTTGTGATTAACAATAAACACGAAAAAATTGTCCACTATACGCTTCAGTGTTTAATACGCGTCATCTCTTCTTCTTCTTCTTCTTCGATGGTGTTTACTGGCAGTTTACAAACTCAGTGCATTACCGCCATCAACCGGACGGAGATGTAATTCAAGAGTCTACTTTCAACAAAAAATAAATAAATAAATAAATTAATTAATTAATTAAAATAAAATTAAATCCTTTCAGCTAATTTTGTAACTTTCAAATATTTAACAAATGCTTTAGTTATAACCTGTGACTGATTTTTCTTCAATAAAGTAACCATTGTCACCGAACTCCCCATTACCCTTTCCAGTGCCTTCCTCTCTTTATTATATTTCTTACAATAAATCAACACATGTTCCACTCCTTCCAGTACCCCACAATTAGAGCAGTCACCTGATGGATGTTTTCCTATTATCTTTAGACCACTATTTAATGTAGTGTGCCCAATCCTCAACTTAATCCATACTTCCTCTCTCCTAGACATTAAACTACTATCGTCACTTAGGAGTACCTCCTTCTGTATGTTATGTAAATGTCTTCCTCTTTCCTCTAAATCCCACCTCTCCTGCCACATATCATTTATTTTATCTTTAACAATTATTTTTATTTCTGCTTTACTTAATGGGACATCATATTCAATTTCTCTTGCTGTATACGCGTCATCTCCACGCGACGCGTCAGCTTTGTCCTGATCAAGATGGCGGCGACAGGACCCAGCTAGTACGAAGAACTTCACAAAGAAACACGGTAAAAACAATTATTTCTTTGCGAGAAAAAATATATTACTAAGCTGACTTTATAGAAGACGTGTTCTTGAGTTTAACTAAATGTTCAAATCGGCTGGATTTAAAAAAAAAAGTTCGCAGATTTTTATGCAGGCGCCAGGCGGGTCAAACCGGACGCTTTCTTTCATTAAATTTAGCTAAATAAACGCTTAAAAATATACAGTATTTCTTCGCTGACTTATGGGTGATAGTAGACGTACTCCTGAGTTTGACGAAATGTTCAAATCAGCTGGATTTAAAAAAAAGTTCGCTGAATTTTATGCAGGCGCCAGGCGGGTCAAACCGGAGCTTTGTTTCTTTAAATTTAGTTAAATAAACGCTTAAAAAATATATTTCTTACCTCACTACAGCAGACGGGCTCCTGAGCTGAACCAAATGTGAAATCAGCTTGATTTAAAAATCCGCGGTGTGGTTTATGAGTGGTATCTTGCAAACAAAAACAGCGAACCTCACAGCTAATAGCAGCTACATCCATAGCAAGGGGCGGGCAGCGACAGAGTCAGTCCGACCAAAGGAGGCCTTTTTCGAACACATGCATGTAGAAACTTCTGGGCAACTTCATGAGCAGCTCCGTGACTCACGTGACTTCCTGTAGCCGGTGAGATGGGTGATACCAAATTATTTGCAGGGGAGGGGGTCAGTCCTCAGGGAGTTTGTTAAAAACATGCAGCAATTTTACTAAAAAATTTGAATGAATAAAGAAAATCAATTATTGATGTAAGATATGTATAATGACGAAATGATTTCATTTTATTGGGGGGGTTAAATGACCGGATCAAATTATTGGGGGGGTCAAAACCCCCCTAACCCCCGTGTAAATTACGCCTATGGCTGGGTGAGTGTGGTCCTTCGTGATGCAGGTGGCTCTCTTCCTGCATCTGGAGGTGTAGATGTCTGTGATGGTGGGGAGACTGACTCCAACATCTTCTGTGCAGCCTTCACCACTCTCTGTAGAGCTTTTCTTTCTGCAGCTGTGCAGCCTCCATGCCACACATTGATGCTGGAGCACAGGTCAAGTCAAAAAAAGTCAAAGTCAACTTTATTGTCAGAACTGCAATATGTACAGGACATACACAGGATTGAAATTGCGTTTCTCTCTGTCCCTCGGTGTAACAGTAACCATCTAAACACTAAAACACTAAAACATTTAATAAACATAAGCATAAAATAGCAGTGGTGGGCAAATGAACGATAGATAGCGCTAAAGCGCTAATCCGCTTACAGTGGACCTAAACTTTTTGTCAGCGTTTTTGTGGATTGACTAACTTTTATAATTCATAAGCGGATTTGTGCTATTTTTATTTAAAATGCAGTACCGCTAATAACTAATTATCTATCAGTAAAAACCAATAAACTTATTTACAAGCTCTTATGCTGCTTGTTTTACCTTTTTCCCCACCGTAAACAGCAGAGAGGAGGGAGGGTGTGAGGGGGAGCAGAGGGGAGAACAGACTCGGATCTACCATGTAGCAAATGATGGCGTTGCCTGGGGATCCCATCAGCATGGGGCCCCGGCCCCGCCGCTCCCCGGCCAGTCACCTACACTCACAGAAATGATTCATGGCATAAGTAAGTTTTATACATTTAAATCTACTTGATTTTATTTAAAAACTCATTATTTTTTATATTTATGCATTAAAATTAAAGATTATATACATCATTTAATAAATTATCAACTTTATTGAATGTAATTAGTATTACTTACTAACATTGTTTAAATAATCAAAGATATAAAAAGATATAAAACAATCAAGATTATATTATATAAATTTGTGTGACTGGTTTACATAGAAGTTATGTGAATTTAAATGGGTGAAATTGTCATGCGCATGCGCAGAACCTCACACAACGCACATGCGCAGAGCCTCATTTTTGAGCGCGTTTGCTTGCTTCTCTTGGGAAAAATCTTCTTAACAGATACCAGTAAGTATGTTTTTTTAATCATAATGCATGAAGTTGGTTGGTATCAAAATGTTTTATAACAGGCGATTTGGATATTGACTCAGCTCGTGTTAGCTAACGGTAGAGCTAGCCAACTAATATAAGTCTTAGCTAGCGGCTAGCTACAATATAATTTTAAATTTTCGTTCGAGACAATCGCGTGCCGTGGAAGTAAAGATTCGCAGGTAAAAGAAAGGTGGGGGTACGCTGGGTTTCTTTCCCCCAGTTGCTTCTTAGCAGCTAGGAGATACACGAGTGAGTCGCAGCTCATGTGTCCGACGGCAGCCTTCTCTGGTCGGACTGTCTGTCGCAGTCCAGCCTCCTGCTCAGGGCCTATGAACCAGAGCTATGAACTAGCCACTTCACTGTTAGCTCAGTGTCTGTTAGCAATATACTGTAGGTCATAAACCACACGGCCGAATTTCTTTAAACTTGAACGTAATTACTTGGTGGTCATTTACAAACTATGAGCTGTATTCGAATTTTGAGCTAAAATTCGATTTATTTATAATTTATTTGCGCAGTGCATAACACATAACCACAAGACAAACGGAGATTTTTCTTTAACGTTTAAAAATCACAGAACCTGTCTCAACAGGTTTAATAACATTGAGTATGTCTCTTAAAAGAACGCGGTTCTAGTGAGTATCACATACAGGCTAAAACTCTTTGCGTAAGTTGCTTTTAATCCGATTTTGTTAGATGCTACTCGCAAGCTAACGGTTAAGCTAAAGGCTAAGCTAGCGGGCGTCAACAGCGCCTCTATAGCGGCCACGAAGAGTAATTACAGTCACTTTGTGATAAAAACAAGCAGAACATTTACACAGAATAGATGATGAAACCTAGTCTGCATTTAATGTAAAACAACATATTTTAAAGTTATTCTGTGCACTCCAGTTTATTTTAAATAAAACGTTTAAAATAACAAACAAGAAGCATCTTTTGACTTTGTTTTCACAAAAATCAAAACAAAGATGGCAGAACAGATTTGAACATGTCACAGGACAACAAAATCACAGATTTTTATTTAAAGTAACATCTTTAATATGCTGAGCACACAGTGCACGCGATGATTTGGAAGACGTCAAAGTGAAACAATTTAAATCCAGAAGATTTGACCATTGCGTGAATTTATTAAGGAACGTGAAGGACGCGGGTTCGCGCCCCGGCCCCGGCCACTACACACCTTGGGGTGTCTATGAGTGCACATCTAATTCTCCAGCTCCCCGAGCGCGACTACGCTGCTCGCTGCACCACCTGGTGGTGGTTGGGTTAAAGGCAGAAGACCAATTTCGTCTGTCAAGTATGGGAAACATACACAGATGACAAATGTGACAAATTATTATTATTATTAAGTTCTTGGAACCCTTGTGCTATAAAGTCAGATAATATTTTTATTTAAGGTAAAGTTTTTTTTTTCATGATGTTAAATTCCTTTTTGTTCTAACAGCTTTAATAATAATAATAATAATGAATTCCATTTATAATGCACTTTTCATTAATAAAAATCTCAAAGTGCTACAAAGTGTAATAAAGCAAAGATCAAAATAAAACAAGTGATAAAATCAAATAAAATCAATAATAATATCGACTAAGATCAAAGATAAAATCATGTGGATGCAGATTAGGCTTGCTTAAAAAATAAATAAAATAAAACAAGTGATAAAATCAAGTAAAATCAATAATGATATCAGCTAAGATCAAAGATAAAATCATGTGGAGGCAGAATAGGCTTGCTTAAAAAGAAAGGTCTTTATGCTGCTTTTAAAGTCAACCAGTGACTGTGGAGCTCTCAGGTCGTCAGGGAGGGAGTTCCACAGGCGGGGGGCAGCCACACAGAATGCTCGGTCTCCCATGGTCCTCAATTTGGTCCGAGGAATATGAAGGAAATTACTGTTCTGTGATCGTAGAGACCGGGTGGATGAATATGGTGCAAGAATGTCCTTTAGATAGTCAGGTGAAGTGCCGTGCAAGCATTGATGGGTAATGAGAGCAGTTTTGTACTGAATTCTGTAGGTGACAGGAAGCCAATGGAGGTTATGGAGAATGGGTGTAATATGTTCAAATTTACGAACTCTCAACAGAATCCTTGCTGCACTGTTTTGAATGTATTGAAGTTTCTGAAGGTTTTTGCCAGGGATACCAATAAACAGGGAGTTGCAGTAGTCGAGCCTGGAGGAGACAAAGGCATGGACGAGTTTCTCAGCATCAGGAAAAGTCAGAGATGGGCGAAGTCTGGAGATGTTTCGAAGATGGAAGAAGCAGGTTTTAAACAGATGCTTAATGTGATTTTCAAATGTAAG
Organism: Garcialebias charrua; assembly: GCA_038048925.1. Classification (NCBI taxonomy): domain Eukaryota; kingdom Metazoa; phylum Chordata; class Actinopteri; order Cyprinodontiformes; family Rivulidae; genus Garcialebias; species Garcialebias charrua. The sequence goes on along the minus strand of JBBPBX010054713.1, from coordinate 6,327 downwards.
ATGAGAGTCCATTTTTATTCCAAGATTTGTAACAGAGGTGGAGAGGGGGATGTCTTGACCAGAGAAGGAGATTGTTGTTAAAGTTGATGTTTGTATCTGGTGAGGGGTGCCAATCAATATGGCCTCAGTCTTCGAGCAGTTTAATTGAAGAAAATTCTGATTCATCCATGCCTTTATTTCCTCCAGGCAGGCAGAGAGAACAGTGAGTGAAGACGGAGATAGGGATGATGATGATGTTCCAGTCCTGATGTAAAGCTGTGTGTCGTCGGCATAGCAGTGAAAAGAAATGTTGAACTGATTGATAATTTGACCTAAAGGCAGCATGTAGAGGGAAAACAGCAGGGGCCCCAGAACTGACCCCTGAGGGACACCACAGGAGACACCGACTGTCTGGGAAGTGGCATTGCCAAGGCTAACACATTCCAGCCTATCGGAGAGGAAAGATTTGAACCAGTCCAGGACAGTGTCACAGAGACCGACCTCCACATGAAGACGGTGGAGGAGGATATTATGGTCCACAGTGTCGAAGGCTGCAGTGAGGTCAAGGAGGACAAGGATGGAGGGAGAACCAGTGTCAGCAGCCATGAGGACATCATTTGTTACTCTCAGCAGTGCAGTCTCAGTACTGTGAGCTGCTCTGAATCCAGACTGGAATTTCTCATACAGGGAGTGTTGTTGTAGGTGGTCCTGCAGCTGAGCAGCAACTGCTTTCTCCAGCACTTTGGACAGAAATGGGAGGTGGGAAATTGGGCGGTAATTAGAAAAAATGTCGGGATCCAAATTAGATTTTTTCAGAAGAGGCCTAATGATGGCAGTTTTTAGAGGCAATGGAACATGACCAGATTGTAGAGACTTGTTTATTATTTGTGTGATTAATGGGCTTATTGCAGAGTGATTGGATTTTATGAGAGACGAGGGGAAGGGATCCAGGGCGCAGGATGAAGGCTTCATTTTCTTGAGGATGGTCTCTACCTCACTCTGAACGACTTCATCAAAGCTGCTCAGGGTCCCAGAAAGCAGACGGGTAGATGGTACACTAAGATCAGGGAGGTTGTGGAGCTGAGATCTGATAGTGTCAACTTTGTTTTTAAATGATGAGAGGAACAGGTTGCATTTTTGAACAGAGTCCTCATGAGTTTGTTTAATGGGATTAAGCAGATGAGTTATTGTGGAGAAGAGCTGTTTAGAGTTTCCAGGGCAGGTGTTGATGATGTTGGAATAATATTTGGAGCGTGCTTCTTTAAGCGAATAGGCGTACGCTTTCTGATGTTCTTTGTACGCTTGCTTGTGCACAGAGAGACCAGATGATTTTACACGTCTCTCAATAGCACGGCCAGTTGCCTTCATCCTGCGCAGCTCATCAGTGTACCAGGGGGCTGAACGGGAGAAAGACACCAGTCTTGACTTCAAGGGAGCATGTAGGTCCAGAAGCTCCTGGAGAGATTGGTTGTAGTAATCCACAGAGTCATCTGCAGATGAGTGATTGACAGCGGTCAGGGCGTGAAGATCAGCAGACAAAACATCAGGGGAAATGTTTTTATAGTCACGGAACTGGATAGGTCGTTTTGGGTTAGAAGCAGGCGAAGTTGAAGGCACTTCCAGGGAGATGACCCTGTGGTCTGAGACACCCAGGTCATATACAGACAAGTTATTGAGTACAGTGTCTGTAATCACCAAATCCAGAGTATGCCCCCTGTTGTGCGTAGGGGCGTCCACATGTTGGGTGAGGTTGAGAGATTCCAAAAGAGACTTAAAATCTGTAGCCAGAGGGGAAGAGGAATTGTCCATGTGGATATTTAGATCGCCAAGAAAAATAGTTTTTACAGGGGAGGTGCAGAAAAAAGTGAGGAGGTCATGCATTTCTGAGTTAAATGAAACATGCGGTTTGGGAGGTCTATAAATCAATATAACGTTCATCAGGAGTGGGGCTTTGAAGTTGAAGGCCAAACATTCAAAAGAAGAAAAATTATGAGAAGACAGATGTGACAATTTTAAATTACTGCGGTAAATTACAGCCAGACCACCACCGCGGCCAGTGCTGCGGGCTCTCTGCAGATAACTGTATCCAGATGGACAAGCTTCATTCAGAGAACTGAACACGTCTGGTTGATGCCAGGTTTCTGTGAGGCACATGAAGTCCAAGTTTTTCTCCAGAATGTGATCATGAATTAGACATGATTTATTGGATAGTGATTGTACATTGAAAAGTTCTATTTTAATGCTAGTTGGTGTAGGAGCTTTTTGAACCGGTTTAAGCAGACTGAAATCCACTCCACGTTTTCCTTGCCACCTCGTGCGCTGCGGACTACAAGGGACTACAGACGCAGCGTTCTGATGACGTAGTTGAGGTGCGACACGTCTCCCGGACGGAATCAATTCAGAGCGAGAATAAACAGATTTCTTTCGAGAGCCTCTATGGATGTAACGAGGTCTACGCAGAAGTCCCAGTTGTTTGATGATGGAAACAGAAGGTGGAATGGAGCAGTTGTTAAGTCCAAGCAGCTGCGAAGCGGAGTAGGTCAACATCACGCCAGCCAAACCGGGGGAAGCTAGCACAGAGCTAGCCGCTAACAGCAGACCCACGGCTCCGAGAGAAATAACCAAGAAGCAGTGAGATGTAACTTGAATGAGCATGACTCGAAGAGGAGCACAGGAGAAAGTCCAGAACGGTCCAGACGACACAGGAGGTTGACAGAAGCAGCAGGTAAGCAAAACAAAAAACTGCAGCCACGTAGTTCTCCAAGCAAAGTTTGTGCAAGGTTTGTGCTGGAGTTTGACAGGAGGCAGACAGCCCAATATTCCGGTTAGGAAGTACTAACCAAGCTGTCCGTAAAGTCCTTGATAAAAAAATTAAAAAACCACTGAACAAAATAAGTCCAGATAAATGTCCAAAAATTAAAAATAGCAACAGTAAAACAACTTTTCAGCGTGGAGAAGCGGCGAACATCACGACATCACGCCAGCGTCCTCTCCATTAACCTCAGGTTTACTGAGCTTTCTGCACAACGAACTGACCCTCGTCGAAAATAAGATTCACCTGACTTTGAATTTCAGTGATAAAAGGTATTGCAAATTTTGTCCCCAAAAGCTTTGGAACATACAGATGTTTGTGCTCCAAATAAATTATAAAAGTAATCATTTTTCTGGTTTGCAGGAAGGAGATGAAGACCAGTTTGGAGAAGTACGAGAAGAACACTCAGATGAAGACGGTGAAGGAGAGGAAGCATGTGTGACCACTACACAGCCAATGTAAGTGTAGTGTTCTTGTCATTAGTCAGTACTTCAGCCTTTTTATTCAGATTTTTTTTTATTGTTAATTAATTCCTGTTTATGTAGTTTGGTGGAACAGGTGATGTGATGACTGTGAAGAAAAAAGATTTACATCCTCGAGACATCGATGCCTTTTGGCTCCAGCGTCAGTTCAGTCGTTTCTAACACTTTGAGATTTTTGTTAATGAAAAGTGCGTTATAAATTAAATTCATTCTTATTCTTATTATTCTATGACGATGCCATTGTCTCTCAAAAGAAAGCTGATGAAGTCTTAGAAATCCTCAAGGTTTGTCTGTCGACATTTGTTGATAGTTGACTTGTGCCCACACACACACAGATCTTTTGGACACCCTTTTTCTCCTGTTTTACAGACTGCCAGTGATGACAGAGAATGTGAGAACCAGCTGTTGTTGGGCGTCAACACATTCGATTTCATTAAAATCCTCCGTCAGCACCGTCGCATGAGTAAGTCAAGTCTGGCTGGATGAAAGTTTGCCACAACGTTCTGCCATATTGTTTTTATTTTGAAATTGTTTGTGTCTTTTCACACACACACACATAGTTCAGTATTGTACCATGCTGGCGAGCACTCAGAGTGAAGCATACAATGAACGTATCATAGGGAAAATGGAGTCGGATCAGGAGCTGTCAAAGATTCTCTACCAGGTTCAGGAGACAGAGAAGGAGGACATCATTCGGGTAAGAATTCCTGTTTGTGAAGTTATGCCATAAAACCATTTGTCTGTGTGGACCATCACAGCTCGGTTTTGTTTTCTAGGAAGAACAATCTCGCAGGGAGAGGGTGAGGAAGTCTTAGATTTTAGATTAGATTTTAGTGGTCAAGGTTAGGATCACATAGCCAATCATTCTGTTCTCTTTATATTCCAGGACCTTGAATCCAGAGAGGCTGAGGCAGACATTGCGGAGAAGACCATGGGCATCTACACTGTCCGAGCAGAGGGTCGTGGTCCTGATGGTCCAGGTAATGGACGCTTTGCTGATGTTGGTGTTGTGCATGCTACATACATACATGCATGCTACATACATACATATACTACATACATTCATACTACATACATACAGAATACATACATACATGTTACATACATAACACATACAGGTAGTCCCCGACTTACGAGCGCTCTAACTTACGAGGTTCCGGACTTACGAGCTGGCGAATTTTTGGAAAAAACGCAAAAAATACTGAGTTTTTCTGTGTTTTTTCACCACAGTTCGTTAGCTAAACATGTGGACACACGTTTCCGATCATTTTTATGCACTCATAAGCAGTTTTTCGATGAAAAACGAGTGTTTGTAGTCGCGCTAGCAAAACCGTTCCAACTTACGAGCGAAATTCCGGACTTACGAGACACGTGGCGGCCGTTCCAAATTACGAGATTTCCGTGTTACGAGCACCTCGTTGTAACGGAACTCGCTCGTAAGTCGGGGACTACCTGTATATACAGTGCTTTAAAGAAATTTCTTCAAATGAACATTCACTTGGCCTAAGGATGAGCTGCTTAGATTTTAGTGGTCAAGGTTAGGATCACATAACCAATCATTCTGCTCTCTTTATATTCCAGGGCATTGAATCCAGAGAGGCTGAGGCAGACATTGCGGAGAAGACCATGGGCATCTACACTGTCCGAGCAGAGGGTCGTGGTCCTGATGGTCCAGGTAATGGACGCTTTGCTGATGTTGGTGTTGTGCATGCTACATACATACATGCATGCTACATACATACGTACTACATACATTCATACTACATACATACATGTTACATACATAACACATATATACAGTGCTTTAAAGAAATTTCTTCAAATGAACATTCACTTGGCCTAAGGATGAGCTGCTTAGATTTTAGTGGTCAAGGTTAGGATCACATAACCAATCATTCTGTTCTCTTTATATTCCAGGACGTTGAATCCAGAGAGGCTGAGGCAGACATTGCGGAGAAGACTATGGGCATCTACACTGTCCGAGCAGAGGGTCGTGGTCCTGATGGTCCAGGTAATGGACGCTTTGCTGATGTTGGTGTTGTGCATGCTACATACATACATGCATGCTACATACGTACTACATACATTCATACTACATACATACAGAATACATTCATACTACATACATACAGAATATATACATACTACACACATACTATATACATACATTCATACTACATACATACAGAATACATAAATACATAATACATACATCATACATACATACAACATATATGCATACATACAAACATACATAATACATACATACAGAATACATACATACAACATGCATACTATGTACATACATGCTACAAAGATTCTACATACATACTACATTCATACTACATACATACTACATACATTCATGCATACATACTACATACAGGTAGTCCCCGACTTACGAGCGAGTTCCGTTCCTCCGAGGCGCTCGTAAAGCGAAAATTCGTAACTTGGAACGGCCGCCACGTGTCTCGTAAGTCCGGAATTTCGCTCGTAAGTTGGAACGGTTTTGCTAGCGCGACTACAAACACTCGTTTTTCATCGAAAAACTGCTTACGAGTGCATAAAAATGATCGGAAACGTGTGTCCACATGTTTAGCTAACGAACTGTGGTGAAAAAACACAGAAAAACTCGGTATTTTTTGCGTTTTTTCCAAAAATTCGCCAGCTCGTAAGTCCGGAACCTTGTAGGTCAGAGCGCTCGTAAGTCGGGGACTACCTGTACATACAAAATACATACATACATCCATGCTACATACATGCTACATACATATATACATGCTACATACATATATGCTACATACATATTACATATATGCTACATACATACATATTACATATATGCTACATGCATACATACATACATACATACATATTACATATATACTACATACATACAAACATACATATTACATATATACTACATACATACATATTACATATATACTACATACATACATACATATTACATATATACTACATACATACATACATATTACATATATACTACATACATACATACATATTACATACATACATACATATATATATATA
>JBBPBX010054712.1:10078-23367 GCA_038048925.1 Garcialebias charrua | reverse complement strand
TTTTGATCTTAGTTGATACTGTTATTGATTTTACTTGTTTTATTACTTGTTTTATTGACATTTAATTCTGTTGCACTTTGTAGCACTTTGAGATTTTCATTAATGAAAAGTGTGTTATAAATTGAATTCATTATTATTATTATTATTATTATTATTATTAAATTTTTTAGCAAATATGTGTCTGAGCTGAACTTTTCTTTAATAAATGAATAATTTTAGCAGGATAAACACCTAAAAAATATATTTGTTAGCTGACATTATTGTAAGAGTGTGTCTCAGTTTAATTTTTGTTAATAAATGATTACAAATCAGCTTATTTTATAAAAAGCCATAAATAGGTTGCACCTGAATATAGGTCGCAGGGCATGCAAAAAAAAAAAACTGCAGCCTATATTCCGGAAAATACAGTAATGAATGCGTGTATTACTGTCTCCAGGTTATTTTTGGATAATATGGGCTTCAGCTTAGACAGTTGCCTCAGCTGGGAAAAACAGGATTTAACAATCATGTTTACATGACTGTTGAGTTTCATGGAAGGATCCATTATCACTCCCAGATTTGTGGCTTTTTGTTTTTCAGACAGGGCTAGAGCAGAAAGGTCAATGCAGTGGTTTGGGACTTCAGACTTCAGACTTCTTTTCATTGAAACATAAATAAGAAATTTAAGGCCATCCAGTCCCTGATGTCAGCCAGGCAGTCGAGCAGAGGTTGAACAGAGCATGTACCACTGTGTCTTACGGGGAAGTAAATTTGACAGTCATTGGCGTAGAAGTGGAAAGGTATTGTGTTTCCGTAAAATAGCACCAACTGGCAGCAGGTATAAGAATAGGAGAGGACCCAGGATGGACCCCTGCGGAACCCCCATTTAAGTGCCGCCACTGCAGAACTAAAATCGTTGATGGAAACACAAAAGGATCTGTCAGAGAGGTAGGATCTGAACCAATTGAGGGCTGACCCTGTGATGCCCACCCACTGCTCCAACCTAGCAATGAGGATCTCATGGTCGATGGTGTCGAAAGCGGATGTAAGGTCCAATAGGACAAGCAGCACAGAATCACCAGTGTCTGTGGATAAAAAGATGTCATTAAAAACCTTCAGTAGGGCAGTTTCAGTGCTGCAGAGAGGTTTGAAGCCAGATTGGAATAACTCAAGGACAGCGTGATCCTCCAGGTCAAACTCTGTGTTCTGTTCCCCAAATCCCCACTAATATTTAACTCATGATACTAAAGTTTCCTCGTCAGCACAGATAGCTGAACTAGGACAAAGTACAAAAGACTGTCCGTGCACAGCAAACATAAGAGCAACCTTTGGAACGATCAGATGTGCTTTTGTCTGTTTCCCTCCACGTTGACGGCAGCTCTTTTAACAAGAAGTGCTCTAAGTATTTTGACCTTAAATCGCTGCTCATCCATTTTTTTTCACAACTCCCTTGCACTTTCTCACTTCCGCCTACTTTCATCCTCACACTTCGCACGCATCGTCAAAATAAGGCTCGCACAACACCGTCACCATGGGAACCACAAGCTCCTCTGCTTTCGTAGAGATGCTCCATAACCCTCGTTTTGCGTCGCCTCAGGGATGAGGCCGGATAAACCAAAGATGTGTGTGTTTGAAGGCTGTGCATGTGTCAATATGTGTGTGTTTGAAGGGTGTGCATGTGCCAATATGTGTGTGTGTGTTTGGCGACAGGGCCTCGGACACAGGAATGCCAGACAGGATGCAGGAAGAAAATTCCAGAAGCAGTTGAGTAAAATCCAAACACGTCCCGAGGTGCCTCTGAACACAACCCAGAGTGAAGAAAAGCATCTTATGAGTCAACTTTTCCCACCCTCACGTCTCTAAGTTACGCTCTCGACTTGGGAAATCTTCCTATCAGAGGAAAACTCCCAGCTGGGATCAGCATAATGGGCTGCGTGTTAAACTGTGGGAAGCCAGTGAATTAAAAGGACTTGTCTTTTGGGGCGGCGTGTGTGTCTGCGTTGGCTTTACGTGAATCGTAGCTCCTTTAGGCCATTTGTAGAGCGGACCGAGAGTAAACACGGGAACAAATGGTGTACATTCCCGGGACAAACACCACAACCCAGCAGTGCTGGAGTGCTGTGCACGAAACAAGCGTGGGCCGTGGCTATTTTCATGTGAGGAAGGGGAAGAAAAAAAAATCTCTTAAATACCAGAAACGTGATTCCAAATGTACATGTAGTTGGGAAAGCCATAGCTGTCACTGCTTTGTTATTGAAAAATGATATGCAGTTTTACTTTTAAGATGATTTTGCTGTTTCCGTGTAAGATATATTTTTTTAATGAATGACACTTTGCATATTTTCCTGCAAAAAAAAAAAAGGTGAATACAGGTACTCCCCGACTTACGAGCGCATCGACATACGAGGTTCCGGACTTACAAGCTGACTAACGAACAGTAAAGTTGTACAGAACATACAGAAAATACAGCACTGGTATGTGTTTTTAGATGAAAGTGTGTTAGCTAACAGTTTGTAAACAAAGTTCTGTGCATGTTTATGAACTAGTATGTACGTTTGTGTTGAAAAACGAGTGTTCGTAGTAGCGCTAGCATACATTTTCCGACTTACGACCGAAAATCCGGACTTAGGAGCAACACGTGTTTCGTGTTCCGACATACGAGATTTCGTGTTACGAGCACCTCGCAGGAACGGAACTCGCTCGTAAGTTGGGGATCACCTGTATTTCAGATTGCATGCTAAAAAAAAAAAAAATCTCCTAACTGAGCTCTTCTGGGATTCAGGAAACCAGCAGTGGCATCCCAGTTTCACTATGGTCTTATCAAATAGAAGAGCTCATCAGGTTCTGGTTCTTTGTACAGAACACACTCCTTCTTCCTCGTTATGCACCAAGGATGCAAGCTCAGACAGAAACAGCATCAGGGGTAAACATCCAGGATGAGCGCAGCGAGGGACACAGATGTCCCTGACTGGAGCGTCTGCTCAAGTGCTTTGAGTGGATTTCAACACACCAACACACACACACATATACATGAGAAAATAAGAGCATCAACAAGTGGCTGTTAAAGCGTGAAACCCGTAATGTCTAACAGACAAAGATGAAAGAAAACCCCAAAGATTTATTTTGTGGGAACGTAAATTTAAAAAAAAGACAGCAAACTATTTCCTGTTTGTTGTGGTTTGTTTTCTTCACCGTCCTGCACGCGAACAGCCGAGGCCCTCCTGTTGTCCTCTGCTCGTTTCATCATTAACAGACGGGTCTGGAGCCAGAAGGTTCTGGTGTGTTCTGGTATGAGCCGTTCACAAGTTAAAAGGTTGTAAAAAGTCCAGGTCTCTCTTGTAAGAGAGTCCCGGAGCCTCAGTGGGATTACTCTGTATAAATAAAGGTTGAATGAAGACAAGAAGTCTTTAGAAGTTGATGAAAACAAAAAAAAAGCAGAGAGCGCTTAAAGGACGAGAGGATGGAGAGAATGATGATTCTATGATGAGTTATCTATTGTGTAATGTTTTTTGTGGATTACTGTTGTTTAAATTGATTGTTTTGAATTAATTTTGTTAAAGAAGGGGCAGACATAAGATTTTATCTTCTTCTGTTTCCTTTCATACATGTACTGTTTTTTTTATGTGGTGTTGTAAATAGTTTTTTTGTGTTCTTTTAAATTGAAATGAATAAATAAATAAATAAAAAATAAGAAAAAAATCTGGGTCCAAACAGGAAGTCGAAACAAAAACACAGCGTTTGTTGACACTTTGAGTGCGTACCTGCATTCTGTCATATATGTTTTTTTGAACGAAGTGAAGGACGCACAGCTGAGATTTGACCGAGCTCACCTGAAGAACACACCTCTCAGGAGGGGTGGGTGTTTCTGAGGGGGTTCAGACAGCTGTCAGTCACAGCTGGATGCAGCTTTTGACTGACAGCTGTCAGTCACAGCTGGATGCAGCTTTTGACTGACAGCTGTCAGTCACAGCTGGATGCAGCTTTTGACTGACAGCTGTCAGTCACAGCTGGATGCAGCTTTTGACTGACAGCTGTCAGTCACAGCTGGATGCAGCTTTTGACTGACAGCTGTCAGTCACAGCTGGATGCAGCTTTTGACTGACAGCTGTCAGTCACAGCTGGATGCAGCTTTTGACTGACAGCTGTCAGTCACAGCTGGATGCAGCTTTTGACTGACAGCTGTCAGTCACAGCTGGATGCAGCTTTTGACTGACAGCTGTCAGTCACAGCTGGATGCAGCTTTTGACTGACAGCTGTCAGTCACAGCTGGATGCAGCTTTTGACTGACAGCTGTCAGTCACAGCTGGATGCAGCTTTTGACTGACAGCTGTCAGTCACAGCTGGATGCAGCTTTTGACTGACAGCTGTCAGTCACAGCTGGATGCAGCTTTTGACTGACAGCTGTCAGTCACAGCTGGATGCAGCTTTTGACTGACAGCTGTCAGTCACAGCTGGATGCAGCTTTTGACTGACAGCTGTCAGTCACAGCTGGATGCAGCTTTTGACTGACAGCTGTCAGTCACAGCTGGATGCAGCTTTTGACTGACAGCTGTCAGTCACAGCTGGATGCAGCTTTTGACTGACAGCTGTCAGTCACAGCTGGATGCAGCTTTTGACTGACAGCTGTCAGTCACAGCTGGATGCAGCTTTTGACTGACAGCTGTCAGTCACAGCTGGATGCAGCTTTTGACTGACAGCTGTCAGTCACAGCTGGATGCAGCTTTTGACTGACAGCTGTCAGTCACAGCTGGATGAAGCTTTTGACTGACAGCTGTCAGTCACAGCTGGATGAAGCTTTTGACTGACAGCTGTCAGTCACAGCTGGATGAAGCTTTTTGACTGACAGCTGTCAGTCACAGCTGGATGAAGCTTTTTGACTGACAGCTGTCAGTCACAGCTGGATGAAGCTTTTTGACTGACAGCTGTCAGTCACAGCTGGATGAAGCTTTTTGACTCACCTTCTCAGAGTTGATGCTCAGCTTCTTCTCCATGACGTGGACCTCTCCGTTCCTCTCCGGGACCGGGGTCATCTCCCTGGGTGTCTCCTCCTCCTCCTCCTCTTGAACCACCACCTCCTCTTGAACCACCACCTCCACCACCTCCTCCTCCACCTCCTGCTTCACATCCCCGTTCTCTGTCTCCTCCAGCTCCCTGTCCTCCACCTCCTCCTCGTCGAGCGGCAAGGGGAGCCCCTCGGAGACGAACTCCTTCAGGCACTTGAGGTGGTGTTTGTTGAGCAGCTGCTGGGTGTCGGGGTCCAGCACCACCAGCTCCAGCGGGCCCACGGTGGCTCTGATCCGGGACACCACCTGCTGGTGGCTCTCGGTCTCCACGTCCTCTCCGTTGACGAACACGAGCCTGTCCCCGGCGCGCAGCCCCGAGGCCTCTGCCGGGCTGTCGGGCTCCACCAGGCGGATGACCTGGCCCGTCCGGCCCTTCTCCCCGTGCAGGTGGAAGCCGTACCCGTTGTCCCCCTTGTGCAGCGCGCACAGCCGCGGCCGCGGAGCCTGCTTCTTGCTGGGCATGTTGTTCACATGCACGCACACACTTGCTGTGGTACTTGTTGCTCGCACACGCACGCGCTCTGGAGATGTTGCTTGAGTTGTGGTCCTTGAACTCAACACGCAGCCGCCGTCCGGTTCGGGAGGGAAGTACCGTGATGCAGTCCTCCTCACTCAGCCAGACTCTGACCCGGGTCCAGAGCTGATGTGATCACTCAGCTGTCGATGCGTTTCAGTGTTGCAAAAAAAAAAAAAAAAAACTCTCAGGAAGAAGGAGGTGCGTTCACGGACCAGCCCCATGCTGCCTGCTTGTACCGAGACGAGTGGAGCCGCAAAACCCGAATGTCTAGAAAAAAAAAAAGTACTGCTCTTATTTTATTTTCAAACATTAAAAAAAAAAATGGTCCCGAACTGTGTCATTGGTGCAGTTTGAAAGAGTTTAGTCCAGTAGTTTTCCAGAAAAGCAATTCTAAAACGTGGGTCGCACTCAAGGTAAACAAAGCACATGGTCACATGACTGATCCACATCAGGCCGGCTGTAATCTGTGGTGTGTAGGAGCTATTTGTCTATTTTTTGTTGGGTCTTTGAATTTAGTTTGTAATTGGCTTACTTTTTTGGTTACATTTAGTATTCTTGATTAAAGCTTCAGTATGTAGCTTTTTTTATGAACATATTTCTTCACTCTGTCACTACCTCCTGACAGACTGATGTTAGCCAGGTAATCTCTGAAAAAAAATAAAAAAAAATATTGTCCCCTTGCTTCTCCAGGTGGTAAATAAGCATTTCTAAAAAGAAAAGGTGACCCGCCATTTTCCAGCCAATAAAAACAGAGTTTGTAACCAGCCAATAAAAACAGAGCTTGAATTTGAATCAGCCAATAAAAACAGAGCTTGAATTTGAAATTCAACAGACCACAAGGGGGCAGAGCCACATATGGCTCTGAGGGGGAGGGATCAGAATGCTTTGCCTGTTGAAAATATTTCTAAGTGCTGCAGTTCTACAGAAACTGCATACTGAACCTTTAACTAATTGTTTAGAATAAGTTTGTTTGTTATTAATTTGTTTAGTTTACCGTATTTTCTGGACTATAAGTTGCACCTTTTTGCCTAATTTGCATGCCCTGCGACTTATAGAGAGGTGAGACTTGTTTATGGATTTTTCCCCCATATTTTTAGACCAATTTTTGGTTCAGATATGACCGTTTTTCCATTTTGGCAAAAATGGTGCAGTACCATTTTCGGCCACTAGGGGTGCAGTACCACCTTTGTCTGCTAGGGTACACCAACCGTTCCCACCTCATGTGTCTAACCGGCAGCCTCCTCTGGTCGAGTTCACTCTGTCGTAGCCCGGCCTCCTGCTCTGGAGGTATGAACTAGCTACTTCACGGTTAGCTCAGTGTTTGTTAGCAAAATAGGTCAAGAACCACAGGACCGATTTTGATCAAACTTCCAGAAAGTAATCACTAGATGAATATTTACAACTGCTTAGCTTTATGAGATGTTTGAGATAAAATTCGATGTTTTATAGACGTAAATGTGTCGCGGTTAGCTTAGTTGATTTTTCCTTGTACGTTTGAGCAAATAGCTCATAAACCACACAGCAGATTTTTTTTCAAACTTACAGAAAGTAATCACTAGATGTACATTTACAAACTGTTAGCTGTTGGAGTTATTTGAGATAAAATTCGATGTTTTATAGACGTAAATGTGTCGCGGTTAGCTTTGTTGTTTTTCCTTGTACTTTTTCAAAGCGAAAACATTTAAATCCAGCAGATTTGACCATTACGTGAATTTATTAAGGAACGGTTAAGCTAAGACACATGTTTGCTATAATTTTCAGCAGACAAATAATTGTTTTTACCGTGTTAATCTTGTGAAAAGTCCTTCCGTGCATGCTTCTGTGGTCGTCAATTTCAGCAGGGCAAATGACGCGCTGACGCGTCGCGTAGCGGTGACGCATAATAGATGCAACTTATATAAAGGTGCGACCTGTTTATGGATTTTTTCAATTTATTGACAATAATTGGACAAAGCGACTTGTATAAAGGTGCGACCTATAGTCCAGAAAATACTGTATATATATTTTTTTTTTGATTGACATGAGGTAATGTGGGTTGGTACAATTTTCTATAAGTGGAAGGGCCATGGTGAGGACCATGAGGCATTTGGGTTTAGGGCCTATGGTTTTTACCAGAGCAAGAGGGGTGGTAAGGAAGAAGAAATGTTTGAAGCTTCTAATTGTTTGTTGAAAGAGAAAAAAAAAATCATCAAGAACAATCAACAAGTCTGGACCTTGAACCATCACTTGCCTGCGTCGAGAAACTTGACCCCAGTGCCTTAGTAGTGGCTTGATGGAAACTTTTATTGGATGTTTGGCGAAGCAAACAATTGCCACTACATGTGGGTTAAATGAAGGTGGAGGAATCAGACAGGTGTAGATTATAAAGGATGTTTAAGTAGAAATATAAGATCAAACCTGCTGCTAAAAGTTAAATAAAAGAGAAAAAATGAGCAGATCATCATTCAAACACACGCATGATGAACTTCTGCTGTAAGTTTTATTTTTTTACTACAGGCTTACGATTGGATTGTGTCTAACTCATTAAATACAGTATATCTGCATATGTCACCCAACATATCTGAGCATAAATGTGTATCAATACATCGAATGTCAGACGTCTCCATGCTGACCTGATTTCAGGCAAACAAACATGTTTTTTGGCTGCTGTTGATGAATATTAATTGTTTATTGTTTTATCTTAAAGGACACCAGACATGAAAAAGTACACATCAAGTTTTTCACTTTATGACTTTTGTTTATCATGACTCATTATAGGTTTTTAAATTGTCTGGTTGCCAGGTTTTAGATTTACATCCGAGAGATTTTTAGGTTTTGTTTTGTTTTGTTTCTTTAACAAAAGTTATGCTATGTGGAGTTGTGAGTAATAAGTATCTTACCTGCAGCAGAAAACTCTCAGGACCCATCCACACTACGCCAGATAATAAAAACATTTATGTTTTCTGTCATGTATGTGCCTCCTGTCCACACAAACCTTTTTGGTGACAAATGGAACACTTTCCAAAGTGGAAAAAGTAAAAATGTTGTCCCTAATGGAGTCATTTGGACAACACATATAGAGTTTATTAGAAACAATGCAGCCTAGTATGTACATGTCCACTATCCCTGTGTGTCCTTGAAATAAACAAATGTAGAGCACTTTTTACTGAGTTTTCTGGGTCTGTCTCACTTTACTCTGATCCTGTTGCAGTCAAACTTTGATTTTATGCTAAAATGAACAATGACAAAGAGAAAACTATCAAGAATATTACTAAAACAATTTTGAGAGTCTTTTTTAGATAAAAAAAAAAATGTGGAAGTAAGACCTCAGTTTATAAAACCAGGTTGAAGTATTTGTGGAAGTCTAGCTAACGGCTAACATTAGCACAGCCAGGCTTAAAGTGACACAAATCTGGAAAATTTCATAGCTGTTTTGTTAATACTATTTTATAAATCCATCCAATACCATCAATTTCCCTTTAAACAGTTACAGGTAGTCCCCGATTTACGAGCGCTCTGATCTGCGAGGTTCCAGACTTACGAGCTGCGAATTTTTGGAAAAAACGAAAAAAATACTGAGTTTTCATGTGTTTTTTCACCACAGTTAGTTAGCTAAGCATATGGACACACGTTTCCGATCATTTTTATGCACTCATAAGCAGTTTTTGGATGAAAATAGAGTGTTTGTAGTCGCGCTAGCGAAAACCGTTCCAATTTACGAGCGAAATTCCGGATTTACGAGAGAAATGGCGGCCGTTCCAAATTACGAGATTTCCGGTTTACGAGCGCCTCGTTGTAACGGATCTCGCTCGTAAATCGGGGACTACCTGTACTTAGATGATGGTGTAGGGGCAGGGCAGCCGACTCGGGACCCAAAGTTCATGGGTTCGATCCCCGGTCATTGCATACATTGTGGTGTCTCTGAGCAGGACACCCTGTCCCCAGCAGGTCCCTGGGGCCTTTCCATAGCTGCCTACTGCTCCACCTAGTGGTGGATGGGTTAAAAGCAGACAGCCAATGTCGCCATTATATGGAATATGCAATGATGACAATACATAACACATTATTATTATTAATCAATTTTTTGGTTACATTAGGAGCTAATAGCAACAGCTTGCTCTAGCACTTCTGATTTAGCCTTGGGACACTTTCAGTAGGAATATCATCGTATTTCGGTGTAAAGAACCGTGTGATGTGAAACTGGCTGCCATGTAAAAGTGTTTGCATGAACCACTGTGACGTTTTGGACACAGTTGTTAGACAAACCTTCACTTTGACACTTTGCTCTCTCAACCTTGTCCATACTGAGATAAGACATTAATTTTCTACAGTACTTCAAAAAGTCAGAACTACCACTTTAATGCACATTTGATCTGACAACGTGCGTGTTTGAGCAATAAAACTGGTTTGAGGCCTGTGTGTAACTAAATCATTTTCACATATGTTAAACTCAAGAGCTGCCACGGGCCAAATCTGGTTCCCCAAGTTTATAATTTAAATGTAAAATATAGTACGTATCTCTTCTCATTTTTTTTCTTTTAAAATAACAAATACATCATTTGGTTTATAGACTTCTCTTGTCAGCTGCCTGAATTTGAAGCCAGAAGGAAGGTTGAATCATTCTGTCATTGTTGATTCTGATGTGGAAAGAGCGATGTGAACAGAACGTCAGGCGAGGCAGATCAAACTCTTGTTGATGCAACCAAGAAAATATACCAGGTATCTGACTCTACAATGTATCAACAGAAAGTGGCCCGTGGCTTGGATATATATATATATATATATATATTAGTTATTTCAACAAAATCAGTGATCAATGATCTGTCTGATAGATCAGACAACAGCAATTAGTACATAACAATAATAATAATAATTTGAGTATTTCTGCATCTTTGCCACAGGTTTCCGGACACCTTTCTTCGCTGATCCTCAGCAGGCTGGATCAGCATCACGGCAGGGTGCTCGGCTCATCGTGGAAAGGCACCCAATGCCATTTTTTTTAAATACAAATACAGAAGTAAAAATATACCATTAGTTCATGGCTGCATCTGCAGCATGACTCACAGAGCAGCTGGATGTGAGGGGGAGGTCTGAGCTCAGGTGTACCATGTCATCCATCGACTGCGAGCACGCCATTAACAAAACACCAACTGAGGAATTTGGAGCAACCTTTTATAAAATCTGTTTGGTCTTATACCTGAAAAAACAACAACTTATAAATGAAACACTTTTATTGTTGCATCTTCAGCAGTAATCAAACTTTACTTTTCCAACCAGCACATTAAGGAGAATAAAGAGTAGCTGCTGCCACACTGTGGCTTATTGAGCTCAACACACTCTTTGATTCAGGAGGGACTTCTGCCCCAACACACGCTTCGCACACACACATTCACACAAGATAGACTTCAATAAAGCAAATCCCACAAACATTACAAAATATACTTTATATATATATATTGTAATATGACAACAAAGCACTTAATTGGCACTTTGTGATCATTTCGACGCCTCAGAAGAGGAGCAGACATGATGTATTTTGCACAACCACATATTCTTAATGAACAATTGTACAAACAGAGGTGCACGATGTGATGCGTCAACAACAACATCCATGGTTAAAAAGACACGACAACATTTTGGAGTGCCGGACTGCGTGTGGAAAACGATGACCTCCTCCAGCATGCGAACGTGCGCAGTCCTTTTGGATGAAATGCACACACACACACACACGGTGGGGAATTTGCCTCAAAGTATTGGCTTTATTCTATCTAACAGCAGTACAGATGTGAACAGACGGGGGCCATTCAGGCTGAACTCCACTAATATCAAAAGGCCGAGAGTTCACCATCCAGCTAGACGCACAGCTGCATGGCTTCAAAATGCTAAAAACACTTAAAAACTGTGGTTGATCTGGTCCGAGTGACACCTTTTTGTCCCCGCCGTGGATATTAGGTTCTAACTCCTGATACAACTGTCACCACAAAGACCACAAACATTTCTACACATTACACGAACGATTTAAAATTCACGTCAGCGAAGGGATGGCAGACAACCCCGAGTCACCTTCGCTCAGCCAAAAAAAATAAAACCAAAGTAAACAAACAACAAAACAAGCTCTGCGGAGGAGAAGGTGGAGGGCCTCCACCTCTCTGGGATTGGTTGTTGTTACAGACAGAGAGCACATCTCTGCGTCTGTCTCCACCCGGCCTCTGCTAGCCGAGGCTGCAGCAGCCGGACTTGTGCTTCTGGGACTCGATGTAGTCGTGGATCTTGAACTTGGGCTCGTTCGGCTGCTGCGTGGCTCTGTGCTTCAGCTCCCTGACAGAGAGGAGAGAGGAAGCGGGGTGCACAGGTAGTCAACAGCTTATTGAGATGTTATCCACAGAGCCTCCGGTGTGTTATCATCTGCCGCAGCTTCGCATGAAAACAACAGATTAAGCACATTTCAGCTTCACACTGCTCACAGCCACGCCAGATTATAATTTATAGAAGGAAAAAAACAAAAAAAACAGAAAGCCCGACCCATCTCATGATGAGAGTTTTAATCCAAGGCCATCTTAAATTAAGAATAATATTATATTTTAGACAATTATATTTACTGCGTGGATTTGAGGGTCTGGATTAACAACTTTGACACTAAGAGGGCTGGATGAAAGGTGAGGTACTGCTGATGTGGTTTTTATTTCCTGTTTTTAATTTTCTTCTTATTTTTTTGTTTTTGAGACTGTGGCCGATGACCTTTAACCTAAACCCTGACCATAAAACCTAACCCGTAATGACAAGCCCTAATCCTAGTCCTGACCCTAGATCCTAAACCTAACCCTCTGACCTTTAATAATAATAATAATGTCATCACATTGTCATCACTGTATACTTCCATACAATGGTGAAATTAGTCTCTGCATTTAACCCATCCACACCAGGTGATGCAGTGGGCAGCTACTGAAGGTGCCCGGGGGGCATTTTGGGCATAAGGTGTGCTGCCCAGTGACACCACGAGGTATGCAGTGACTGGGGATCGATCCTGGGACTTTCGGGTCCTAAGCCGGCTGCGCTGCCTCTTCACCATCTCGGCCCCCATACCCTTGACCCTAAACCTAACCCTCTGACCCTTGACCCTAATCCTAACCCTCTGACCTTTGACCTTAAACCTGCCCATCTCACCTTTGACCCCTCTGACCTTTGACCCTAAACCTAACCCTCTGACCCTAAACCTAACCCTCTAAACTGTGACCCTAATCCTAACCCTCTGACATTTGACCTTAAACCTGACCATTGACCCTAAACTTAACCCTCTGACCTTTGAACGTAATCCTAACCCTCTGACCTTTGATTACACCTAATCTGACCTGTGACCCTAAATCTAACCTTCTGACCTTTGGCCCTAATCATAACCTCTGACATTTCAAGTTCAAGTTCCTTTATTATCCCCGAGGGGCAATTAGTTTCGCAGTCAATAAGTGTGTACAGATTCATACATATGCACTTACACACACATACACATATAAACACAAGACAATGAGACATTAAAATAACAGTGTTAAAATTAGTGTGTTGAGAAACCTGATTGCTACAGGGATAAATGAGTTTTTAAATCTCATTTGACCTTAAACCTGACCATCTGACCTTTGAGCCTAATCCTAACCTTCTGACCTTTAACCCTAACCATTACCCTCTGACCTTTGATCCTAATCCTAACCCACTGACCTTTGACCCTAAACCTAACTTTCTGACCTTTGACCCTAAACTTA
>JBBPBX010054711.1:0-23367 GCA_038048925.1 Garcialebias charrua | reverse complement strand
CGCCCAAGCAGCCAAACCCCCCAGCGCCCTAAACCCCAACCTCCCCCCCACCAGCCCCAATGCCCCACAAGGCCAGATCCCAGACCCCCCACCCTCACTACGTAACGGAGCCGATCAAAGAATGCCAAATAGATTGATCCGATGTGTCGGCAGATGCTGTTTCAAGACTAATATGATCTAACAGAAGATTTTTATACTGATTAATGCTAAGATTATTTTTATTTTTCCAATTTACGAGTATGGTTTTCTTTGCGATGCATAAGGCAGTGAAAAGCATACAGGATGTATTTTTTTCTAGTATAACATCTTCAAAGATACCCAATAAGCAAACAGATGGAGAGAGTGGGATATTAAATTTCAAACATTTAGACAAGTCTTCACATACCTGTACCCAGAACCTCTGAACGGGTGGACAGAACCAGAGTGCGTGAATATAATCATCAGGTATATTGCCTTTGCACTGTGAGCAGTTGTTAGATGGTGTAAAACCCATCTTAAACATTCGCTGACCTGTATAATGTACTCTATAGAGAACCTTATATTGTATTAATTGTAAATTGGAGATTCTAGTCAATTTAAAAGTATTTAAACATACTTGAGACCAAATTTTTTGTTCAAAGTTGATTGATAAATCTGACTCCCATTTTTCAACAGGTAGTGTTATCGAGTCATCGATTCTAGACAGTTTTTTGTATATTTTAGATAATAATTTGGGTGGTTGAAGATTAATGAACTCTAACACACATGTTGGTGTTTCCAGCAATGTTTTATTAAGCTTAAATTTCTTTTTTACAATAGACTTAATTTGTTGGTATTGTAGGAAATATTTATTATCAATGTCATATTGTATTATTAATTTATTGAATGGAATAAAGTCTATACCCTCAAATATGTGTTCCAGACATTCAATTCCTTTCATTCTCCAACCTGGGAAATTTAACATATTATTTTCTTGCTGTATGTCAGGGTTATTCCAGAGAGGCGTATGTCTACATGGGAACAGTGAAGACTTTGTCATTTTCAGATACTCCCACCATGCTGTCAGAGATGAGCTAATATTGATACTTTTGAAGCAGAGATGTTTTTTTAAATCTGTACTAATAAATGGTAGATCCGAAATCCTAATATTATTACATAAAGTTTGTTCTATATCTATCCAAGTTTCATCTAGTGCATTCGGTTTTAACCACTTTAATATATATTGTAACCTGTTGGCTAAATAGTAGTAATAAAAGTTTGGAAGTTCTAATCCTCCGGTATCTTTAGATTTCTGTAATGTTTTTAAACTAATACGTGGAGTTTTATTTTTCCAAAGGAATTTAGATATAGAAGAGTCCAGGGACTTAAACCATTCAGTTGAAGGTTTATTTGGAATCATTGAGAATAAATAATTTATTCTCGGCAGCACCATCATTTTTACTGAGGCAACTCTTCCCATAAGTGATATGGGTAGAGATCTCCATCTAGTAAGATCGTCTTCAATTTTCTTTAATAGTGGGATATGATTTAATTTTATTAAATCCTCCAATTTAGGAGAGATATTAACACCTAAATATTTAATGTTACCTGATTGTAGTCTTTCATTAAGAGAATTATTAAACACGCAATTTATTGGAAGAACTGTAGATTTTGTCCAATTTATAGAATAATCAGAAACTTTTGAGAATGAGTTTATTAATTTGATAACATTAGATATTGAGTTTCCTGAGTTCTCAAGAAAAAGCAAAACATCGTCAGCATAAAGACTAATTTTATGTTCCAAGTTTCTACACTTTATGCCTTTTATATCAGCACTTTGCCTTATTGCTGCTGCTAAAGGTTCAATAAAAATAGCAAATAATGCTGGTGAAAGTGGGCAACCTTGCCTGGTTCCCCTCTGTAAACAGAAGCTAGAAGATATTTGATTATTTGTCCTGACGCACGCTGTTGGTGAACTATATAATATTTTTAACCAGTTAATAAAGTAATTCCCAAATCCAAATTTATTTAAGGTAGCAAATAAGAAATTCCAATTTACTCTATCGAATGCTTTTTCAGCATCTAAAGAAAAAATAGCTGTTTCAATATTTTTAGAATACGAATACTCTATTACATTAATTACATAATCTGCGTGTATTTGTGTTTGAGAGTCTTCCTTTTATGAATCCGGTTTGGTCTGGATGTATAATAACAGGAGTTATCTTCTCTAGTCTTTTAGATAAGACTTTACAAATTATTTTAACATCAATATTAATAAGAGATTGGACGATAACTGATAGGTAATACTGGGTCTTTGCCTGGTTTTAATAGTAGACTAATGTTGGCTGAATTCATATGTGTTGGTAACCTGCCATTTTCCTCTGATTCAAGTAGCATTCTGTAAAATATTGGTTCCAGTATGTCCCAGAATTTTAAATAAACTGAACCCATTATAAATAAACTGAATTGAATTGAATGAACTTGAAGATTTTTGTGCTTCTTCAAATTTAAATGTCAGCTTGTTCTGCTCCTTTCACCTTATTTCTTCAAGTTTCTGCTGTTTCTACTATTTCAGATAACATTTAGCTATTTTTATGCTAATTTCATCTTCATCAGTTAATTCAATTTTTTTGCAATCATTTAAAATATTTCAGCCTAATTCAGCAAAAATGTTCCTCTGACTTCCTTCTAGTAATTTAAGCTTCTTTCTGCTTGTTTTAGCTACTATTCAGCAGTTTTAAGCAAATTACAGCTTGTCTCAGATCTTTAAAAACTTTTAAACTGTACCTTTTAAAATATGTCAGAAATAAAATGAGACTCTTGAATCAAGATGAGTGAGTTAAGAAGAATAAGTGTTGTCTGGTCATGATTTAATTGCCTTTCTGCTTCAGCAGAATTTATTTTAATCTCCCTGCCTTTTTTATATTAAATTATAAATTCCACAATTTTTATTTCAGTCTTTCCTATATACCATATGTTCTATGTCCTTTAAATTCTGAATATTAATAATAATAAAAGAAAGAGGACTCTTCTTTACGTTTAGTGAATGTGCTGCTTGCTACTCTAATGTTGTGTCACTCACAAAGAACAGAGAGGGGAGTTTGTCAGAAAGGGCAGGGAGTGATTTGTTCATTGAATGAACTGCTGATTTGCACATGTGCACACAGAACTGCTGCTGAGGAGTGAGTCGTTCTCTTAGAACCGTGCTGCAAGTGGCGCTGTGTCACTGACTCATGCACTACACAAATAAACTGCATGAACTGAAGGATTCAGTAAACAAGTCTTTTGAAAGAATCATTTTAATGAACTGATTCTAGAACTGCTGTTCCCATCACTATCCAAGAGAGCATCTCCATCACAAAAATCAAACCTACCTACAGTATTTAAAACCTCACAACTGCAGTTTTTTATTTACTTTTAAAATATATAAACCAGCACATAAACACACCACCACACCTGCTCATCTGCTCACACAGACTCATGTTAGTGCTGCTGTTCGACGTATGTTTTTATTGTTTTATGCTGTTGGTGCTTAGCATATTTTTTGTTGTTGTTGATGTTTCTCTTGGTTCATATCTTAGATCATATTACTCTTTTTCTTTTACATTTTATTGTTGGATGTAACTGGGACTTTGTGGACATAATTCTGTTCCACCACATGTACCACATGTGGTACGGATGTAGGATATTTAAGGGGTCAGTATTAAACTGACACCCTTTACCTTAATTATTTATTTATTCAGATTGAATAGTATTTCACGGATTCTTTTCTCTTTCAGGTTTACCCAATATTTCTGTGATCGTTTATGATGGACAAATAAACCATAAAGCCATTAAGTGACAATGAGATGTTGATTTTAGTCGTATGCCAAAAGACACTACCTTTTATTTAAAATAAATCAACTAAAATTAACACCATTACACTTGATTGACGGATTTCACTTTCTTGCAATTTAAAATGCATCAGCACACTTAAATTGTAACAACAGACACAAGTACAAGATGACAAATACTTTTTATCTGTGGCTCTTAGCTTGAAATATAGTTACCAGCTTAGAATGAAGGGAGAAGGAAATAGGAGGAAAAAGGGACGTTTATCTTGCATTTATAAAACCAGATGACACTCTTCCATACGCGTCCAGCTAAGATATCATCATACCTCCAGTAAGCAAACAGCTGCTCCTTTACCTTAAGACGTCCGTCCCGGTTCTGGTAAAGAGCTGTGATCAGCCTTGGACGTAAACGGGTCGTAGGTCCCGCAAGTCCAAGCTGGACTCCAAACGTGTTTACCTTCTCAGTGTCTGTGATACTTGCTTTAATCGGCAGAAGTCGTGGCAGTCATGGTTTTGCCTCAAGATAACTTATTCCAGAAAGGAATTTCATTCAAAGTTCTGAGCTTACGCTCGGTTCGAAGTGAACTAATAACCAGCATGTTATTAGTCCTTACTGAAGAACGAAGGTCTTTGGCTCTTGACCAAATGTCAGACAGCTAAAAGAAAGAGAGCTTTCAGGTCTCCTGTCCATTCCAACTCTGAAGCGTTCCAGGAACAAAACGCTTTTACTAAAGTGTTAAGATTAGGAAAACAGTCTCCTCATTGGTCCGTGTGCCAAGCGAGGAGAGTGAAACGTGAAGCGAAAACTTCAAGGTCAACAGAAAGTCTGTTTAGAAAACAGAGAGGACTGTTTAGGAAAAGTGTCTGAAAGTGCAGACCTACAGACGCTCGTTTAGAGATTTTAGCTGCTACTCAATTTAACACAAAACTGAACAAGTCAGTTTGACATATCATTCAACTCTGACACTTATTAGACACCCCGTACATTTGCAGAAGTGACACAGTAATGCTTCACATTAAAGAATAACACAGCATATAACATATGTGATATAAAACATATTGTGATACAACACTGCTCATGTATAACACAGGCGAATGCTTTGATTATATTTGTATTAGAACAAAATCAAAGAATAGAGATAGTCTTTGTGAATGAATATGTTGTTTGATTCAAACTAACAAAGATTAAATGTCTCTTTACTGAGAGGTCAGTAAAGGTCATCACTTGACCTCGTCATGTCCACTACACGGACGACAGTAAAGAAACTCTGACTCTGACTGACTCTGATAAAAATAACCATCTTGAGATGAGGAGGTGCAGATGTTCCCTTATCAGTCAGTCCACTCAGTGCAACATATTGACTATGGGAATTGCACCCCCGCGCGATTTACCTGAAGTAATACATTCATGCCTTTACGGCAGGAGGAGCGTCAGCGTCACCACAGAGGCCCCGCCCTCTTGGTATAAAGACGACTGTGCCCATCCTTCTGTCTCTTTAAGCTCTTCACCTCGCTTACACCTGAACTTCGCGGGACTTCTCTGTGCTACTGTACTCTATCTGAGGTGAGCTCGCTCCCTACTCTGAATGCACAGAGAAAATTCCTGCGTGTGGCTGGACTGGGAAAGCTAGTCCAGCATCTTTTACTTAACCTCAAGGTTTTTTTTTCTTCTCTCTTCGCAGACTTCGCTCGACAACGCTAACTGCGTCACACCGCTACCCTGCTAATGGGTAGCGGGCTAGCCAACGATAGCGACGCGACGAAGGAGACGTCTTCGGACAACGTTAGCAAGGCTAACCAGCTCTTCTTTCTCAGCCATGGCGCCCAAGAAAGGAAAGCGAAAAGCGAAAAACGCCAAAAGAACCAGCAGGCCAGCGAGCTCCAACTCCCGAGCCTGCCCTGGTGGCTGCAGCTTCACCCTCTCGGCGACGGACACCCACGAGGCCTGTCCAGTCTGCCTGGGAATGATGCACGCTAAATCAGCGTTGGAATCCCCAGACTCCAGCCCGCACTGCAGCCAGATGACAGAAGCTGTGAGGAAGCATCGCGTGGACATCGTGGCCAAGGCCATGGGCGGCGCCGTGCCAACACGGGTCCCGGACCTCACAGAACCGTTCACTCCCACTCCGGAG
The DNA here is from genome assembly GCA_038048925.1 of Garcialebias charrua. NCBI lineage: Eukaryota > Metazoa > Chordata > Actinopteri > Cyprinodontiformes > Rivulidae > Garcialebias > Garcialebias charrua. The sequence continues at coordinate 17,444 of JBBPBX010054711.1, read as the reverse complement.
CTTGAGAACATTGATCTGGAGGCCAGTGGACAGGTCGAATGGGGGGACAGCATGGACATGGCGGCACCCGTCGGGGACTCGACGGCTGAGTTTGACACATGAGGTCTGATGAATGCGGACGAACACTCGCTCATAACCTCAGGTGAGATTTCGGACGAAGAAGCCAATAACGAGGATGAAGGGGAAGATGAAGAATTCTCCCAGAACCCAACGGCAGCTCTGCCGGAGACAGATGTATCCATCCCAGCTCTCTTCAAACTGTGCCGTAGGGCGGTGGATGTGTTGCAAATTGCTTGGCTGGAACCCCCACCTCGCCAACAGGTTACGAGGTTGGCGGGCACCTACTTCTACGCGAAGCAGCAGTTGGCAATGAAACATAGGATGCCTATTTTTCCTGATTTTCTCACTGAACTAACCCGCACCTGGACAGAACCCAGAGCTCCCATGCTCCTGCCGCTCTCTCAGTTCCTCGACGTCGCAAGAATGGAGGCAGCAGGAATCGCCAACATGCCACAAATGGAGGACAAGCTGGCAGCTCACCTAGCCCCTAGGACGTCGGGCGCAAAACCAACTCTGCCCAGCAAAGCCTGCCATGCTTCGGCTGCACAGCTCGACAAGTGCTACAGAGCTTAGGGCCTCGCGGCTCACGCTTTAAACGCCTCGGCCCTAATGCAGGCGTACCTGGCAGAGAAGCTCCAGGAACTCCAGGTAACCACAAACAAAAAAGCGATGACTGACATCCTGGAGGAAGCCTGCAGGGCAACTGACTTTGTGCTCCGCATGCTGGGGACCGCCGTCATAGCTCAGGGGAGATGCATGACTGAAGTGGTCATCGCGCATCGCCACCTGTGGCTCACCCTCATGGACCTACCTGAAGGTCAACGTTACCCCTTCCTTCACCACCCGATTGAGCCGACGGGACTCTTCGAGAGAGGCCTGGAGCGTATCCAGTGCAGGCTGGAGCAGAGAAGGAAGCAGGCTAAGGCGCTACGAGAGGGGATGCCGAGGAAGGCCTTCGCCCCCCCCCCCCCCCAGAGACACCAACGGGAGCAGACCCGCGCACCCTCGACACCGCTTGGCCACATGCCGTCCTCCCCCGCAAAAGAGACCAGCTTATGACGGGGAGCAGCGGCAGAGACCCTCAGCGGGCCCAACTCAGGCCGGTCAGTCCTGGAGCAGGAACAGATTTGTTCTTCGCCAGGCGGTCCCTCCGAGGACCTCCTCAACGAACAGATGGGAGACAGAAGTAGGCCTGACAAACCGGGCCCGCTCCACAATTTTACAGGTTCGTCCGCCCACGGGGTATGGGAACCAGGACACTTAAATCCAGACTTTGTAAAAAACCACGAAAAACTGGTGACATTGTTGTGTACCCAAAACAAAATGTTTATGACATGTGTGCATTAAAAACAAGTTTTTGTACGTCTAAACACAAAAATAAAGTACCAAAAGCATGAACTCTCCATATTCTTGACAAAAAAAAAAAACAGGGACAACAACAAACCCCTTTTTTATGAAAACAGTCACGGTAAAGGGAGAGGGCAAGCACCCCTCCTCCCTCGTGTAGCATAGGGTGTCAGATCAGATAATGAACCTCAACGGGACGCCTGTTGTCTGTCGGGAGCAGACAGACTTCACGGCGTCCACGTGTGGGCAGGTCAGTTCACTCAGGACAGAGCAGTGGGGGCCAGAGGCTCCCCCGCCTGCACCCATGATGTGCAGGCAGCTTGCAATAAACATGCCCCGAAGGCTCACAGCGCATGCACAAGCCTGGGGGGCGTGTCGACCAAACAGGTGGGTCATGTCAACAGGCCTGCAGTTCCACAGATGGCCACCTCCATTCACAGGGGTGCTAAAATTCGATATAAACCCAGGACGTGCACACGTCTTGAGGGAAGAAATAACAGCAATGCTGCAGAAAGGCGTGATTCGTGTTGTTCCAAAACGAGAAATAAAAGCTGGCCACTACTCCAAGTACTTCCTCGTGCCCAAAAGAGATCGATCTTTAAGACCCATTCTGGATCTCAGGGCTTTGAACAAAAGAATAACAACTTACAGATTCAAAATGCTCACGCTGAGACAAGTTCTACAGTCTGTGAGACAGGGAGACAACACGTGCACTGTGGATCTCAAAGAAGCAGACTTCCACGTGAGGATTTGGAAGAAACAGAAAATATCTGCGCTTTGCATTTGAAGGGAAAGCCTACGAATACAAAGCTTTACCTTTCGGATTAAAAACAGCGCCGCGTTGTTTTACAAAGTGCCTGGACGCAGCGGTGGCCCCCCTCAGGGGTCAGGGGGTCCGGATTCTGAATTATTTAGACGACCTTCTGATTCTTGCAGGCAGCAGAACGCAGGCCCAGCTGCACACACACATGGTGATGACGCACCTGGAAGCTCTGGGATTTGTTTTAAATCTACAGAAGAGCAACCTGACTCCATCACTGATTACCGTATTTCTGGGCATACAGATCAACACCATCTCATACAGAACATGGCTCTCAGAAGAGAGGGTGGCTTCAATATGCCTTTGTCTGACACACTTTCAGCTGGGTCAGAGGGTATCTGTCAGGCTCTGCCAACGCTTCTTGGGCTTGCTGGCAGCCGCAATCCCCTGTGTGCCGTAGGCATTGCTGAAAATGCGAGCACTGCAAATATGGTTGAACAAACAAACACTTCCTACCTCTGCCAGGCAGACAGGAAGGATCTTAATCAGCCAGGAATGTCTGATGGCTCTGGAGCCCTGGAGGGACCCCTCAGTGTTTGTTGCAGGCATCCAGCTGGGACGAGTCCTGTCTCATGTAGTGGTCATGACAGACGCCTCGTTAGGGGGATGGGGAGCTGTTTGTAGGAACCAGAACACCCAAGGGCTCTGCGGAAAACAGGATGCACGGCTCCACATCAACCTGCTGGAGTTAAAAGCTGTTTATCTGTTAGTAAAGCTCTTTTACAAAAAGGGGCTGATTGCAAAGCAGCATGTCCTCATAAAATCAGACAGCAGGACCGTGGTGTCTTACATCAACAGGGAGGGGGGAGGCGAGGTCCCGGGCCCTCCTCGGTCTGACACACAGACACAGAAAAAAAAGAAGTTTGTGTTATACCTGTGGTTAACACAAACTCCTTCTTTTTTTTCTCCAATAAAAGACAAATGTAAAATAAGTTGTCCCGAGTGAGATTCGAACCCGAGTCGAGAAAAGGCTTGGAACGGAAACCCAACGCTCTACCACTGGACCATCGGGTATGATGCATTTTGTAGTTCCAGTTTTGCTTTTAAGGAATCGCCCCTTAGAAAATCTTGGCTACGCCCATGTAAAATACGCTGATTTGTAATCAGTTATTAACAGAAATTAAACTTAGTAACACTAACATATATAGTCAACTAACAAATGTTTTTTTGTCGTTTCTGTAGTTAAATTTTAATGAAATTCTGCTTGCGCTGAGGTTGTTGTTAGAACAAGTTGATAAGTCAACACGTAGCAGTCCGACCTCTGCTGCAAACAACAAATCAAATGATGAGCAGTACATGACGTCAAACTGGACCCGGGAGCTCGGCCCGATTAGAACCTCTGTCAGTGGGATTCCAAAACTTGGGCCGACGCCTGCCCGAAAAGGCAAATGCGAACATAATGAACCCGGGTTGGGCCGGGCTGGGCCAGGGAGGGCTGTGCAGTGCGAAAACAACTAAAGGCTGCCAGTGCTGGACTGGCCATCGGGCGTACCGGGCAAATCCCCGGTGGGCCGTCGGTGATTTATGTGATTTATGGGCCGCCCGGGCGGTCCTGTCACTCATGAACCAAAAAAATTAATTATAGCTATTTTTTTGTCAATCGCGACGGCCGATTGGTTGATTTTCTTGAACGACATAGCGCTAATCCAATGAAATCTCTCAGCACTCTTCCGACCAGCCCCTCCTCCTACCTGCAGCTGAGAGTTTCGAGTGATAGACAGGACTCAAGGAGTGACGTGACGTCTGCTCTATGCGACAGTTTCAGCGCGGCATCTTGCAGGCAGCACGCGTTAGCAATCAGCATGTTGTTGCGGTCTCCTGTTTTGTTGTTAAAAGACCAGCGCAAATTCAAAAGCTGTGCATGGACGCTGCTTCACAAGACCTGCAGCAGCAACACGTCACTTGAACGGACTAACCACATCATCCGAACGTGAACGAAGAAAACAGCTTGTAAACACCGATCAGCAGCTGTGTCAGCATGTCCTCCTGGAGCCCTGATGATGAGAGATGATGAGAGATTCAACCACCTCAACTGCTCAAAAAGAGGTATTCTTTTACTATTACTGTACTATTACCTTTTTAATTTAAAATTATAATCTTATTAACTTTTTTTAACTTGTCTGGGCCTCTGGACATTCAAAAAACAAAACAAAACAATTGTAGAAACGTTTCATCTTTCATCAGAAAGACTTCCTCAGTCTGAGGTGCTGTATTCAGCTCAGTCTTGTAAATATCACCCTCTCACTGTGGAAACTGTGGAACAACCTGCCCCCCAACATTAGACAGGCCTCCTCCCTTCACATGTTCAAATCCCTGCTAAAAAAATCATCTTTTCTCTATTATTTCAAACTGTGTGAGCTGACGTGGTGTATATATTTTTTTTATTGTGTTTTCATTTTAATATTGTTCTTATACATTTTTATTATACTTTTACCGGTGTTAATATCATAATTTTTACCATTGGTGTGTGATACTGTTCTGTACATTTTTAAACCTCTTTTGTGTTGTGTGTGTGAAGCACCTTGATAACAGTTTATCTGTTTTAACTGTGCTATATAAATAAAATAGACTTGACTTGACTCACAGTGGATCAACCAGTTTGTTGATGACAGCTGAAACCAGCTGCTCACATGAGCAAGGAGGACCATCAGCCTAACAATGGATCGTTAGCACCCTGATGGTTGTTTGCTATTCACAGAGGGCTGAGTGATACTAGCAACAACAGCATTGTAAGAGGGGGACAGTTGAACCCGGAGGCCTCCACCCCTGTTTAAAGCTGCTATATGTAACTTTTCTAACAATTTATTTTTAACATATTTCTTCACTCTGTCACTAGATTGATGTTAGAGAGGTAATCTCTGAAAAAACTAAAAAAAAATATTGTCCCCTTGCTTCTCCAGGTGGTAAATAAGCATTTCTAAAAAGAAAAAGTGACCCGCCATTTTCCAGCCAATAAAAACAAAGTTTGTAACCAGCCAATAAAAACCGAGCTTGAATTTGAATCAGCCAATAAAAACAGAGCTTGAATTTGAATTTTAACAGACCACAAGGGGGCAGAGCCATATATGGCTCTGAGGGGGAGGGATCAGAATGCTTTGCTTGTTGAAATTTTTTCTAAGTGCTGATGTTCTACAGAAATTGCAGACTGAACCTTTAATGATGGACGGTTTCTTTTCACAAAGATGACCTCCTTTACTCCTCTCTCAAACCATCGTTCCTCTCTATCAAGGATGTGAACATCTTCATCCCTGAAAGAGTTGGCCTATACAAACGTATTGTTCACTTGAAACATTTTCAAAATAATCATTTTATAAGTCTTTTTTGTAAACATATTATTTGTTTAGTGAAGTAAAGACACTATTTTTTATATAAAGCAAGTATTTCTTTATTCATTCAACCTTCATTTATGATATTGAAATCAAGAAATACCTTATTTTTTATCAAAAGTATTTATGTTTAATAAAGTCAAGAAAGACCATTATGTTTTTTGAATATTTTTAATTGGTAATTATTTTATTAAAACATTTAAATTTTTTATGTATTGTGACAGAGGGTTCTTGTTAGCAGCTGCTGAAAGTAACTAATAAATTAACTTAGTAATCTAACTTAGTTACTTTCCAAATCAAGTAATCAGTACTTAACTAAGTTACTTTTTCAATGTAACTATGCCATCCATCACTGTGGGCCACTCTGCTCAAAATGCCCGGGCCGATTTTTTGTCCCAGTCCAGCCCTGAAGGCTGCTCACGTGGTGTGCTCCCAGAATCTTGTCACTGAAAGTGTCACACATCCCGGGAGAACTAAACTACGGGGCAGACACTCTCTCCAGGGGACCACTTCTGGCCTCAGAATGGAGACTGAACCCACGGATCGTGGACCAGGTCTGGTCACGATTCGGGCGTCCGTTGATCTGTTCGCGTGCAAAACCAGCTCGCATTGCGCCCTGTTCTTTTCACTGAGAGAGACAGATGCACCGATGGGCATGGATGCGCTGGCCCACGACTGGCCAGCAGGGGTGCTGTATTACGCGTTTCCACCTGTCCCTTTAATTCAGGTGACGCTGGAACGTGTACGGAAGGGAGCTCTCTCCCTAATATTAATAGCCCCCAGGTGGCCTCAGAAACCGTGGTTCCCAGAGATAATTTCATTGCTGTCAGGGACACCTTGGCAGCTGCCCCCACAGGGACCTGCTGACTCAAGCACACGGGCAGCTTCTCCACCCATGTCCAGAACTGTGGCAGCTCACAGCTTGGCCGCTGAAAGGAACAGACTGAGGGCCTCAGGTCTTCCCAGTAATGTTATCAGCACAATACAGGGAGCGAGAGCTGGGTCAACCCAGACTCTCTACACTTGTAAATGGCGTATTTTTAGGCCTGGTGTCTGGAGAGGAATATTGTTTTATATTCCTGTAACCTAGTCCAGCTTCTCACATTTTTACAGGACCTGCTAGAAAAAGGTAGCTCTTTTTCTACCATTAAAGTTTTTGTCAGCCATTTCGGCTTGCCACGAAGGCTGGGGGGGGGGAACACCTGGTGCACACCCTCTCACGATACGTTTCATGAAGGGTGTACTGAGAAAAAGGCCCCCCAGCAGGACTCTGCCCCAGGTGTGGGACCTTCAGTTAGTCCTGGATACCCTGTGCGGACCTCCGTTCGAGCCCCTCAGCAGTATTGAAATAGACTTGCTGTCTTATAAGACTGCGTTGCTCCTGGCTCTCTGCTCAGCTAAACGTGTGAGTGACCTCCACGCTCTGTCTGTACACCCAATGTGTACCAGGTTTGCCCCTGACAGGTCAAAGGTCACCTTGCGTCCTAACCCCGCATATGTCCCAAAGGTTCCAATTCTGAATCCCAGGAGTCTGGACTTTTAGCTTTTTGCGTTTCCTCCCCATCCTCTCCTCACTGAGGAGCAGAGAAAGTTGAATGCACTCTGCCCTGTCAGGGCCTTGAGTGTTTACATCCACAGAACCGTCAGTTGGAGAAAAACAAACCAACTGTTTGTATGTTTTGCCAATCCTGCTGCTGGCAGAGCCCTTTCAAAGCAGCACCTCTCACACTGGGTGACTGAGGCCATTAAAAGGGCGTACAGCAGCAAAGGTCATCAGGTGCCCTCTGGGGTACACAGCCATTCCACTCGAGGCCTAGCTGCCTCGTGGTCCCTTTTTAAGGGTGTGCCAGTGGCAGACATTTGTGCTGCAGCTAATTGGAGCTCCACAAACATGTTTGCAAAGCATTATTGTTTGGATGTTACTGCCTGTGACGTCACTCAGGCTGTACTCTCTAACACACAGTAGAGATCAGCTAAAACGCCTAAAGTAGGAAGGCAGAAGTTCTCATAAGCATGCATTTTACTGAGCATTACAAGGGCATGAATGGATTGCGTTCCCATAGTCAGTATGTTGCACTGAGTGGACTGACTGATAAGGGAACTGAAAGTTATGCATCATAACTCATGTTCCCTGAAAGAAGGGAACGAGGTGCAACATATGTTTGCCCTTTCAATGCCCAAAAGCTTGGTGAAGTGCTCTTGGAGACAGAAGGATGGGCGCAGTCGTCTTTATACCAAAAGGGCGGGGCCTCTGTGGTGACGCTGACGCCCCTCCTGCCGTAAAGGTGTGAATGTATTACTTCAGGTAAATCGCGCGGGGGACGCAATTCCCATAGTCAATATGTTGCACCTCGTTCCCTTCCTTCAGGGAGGTATGGTGCATAACTTTCAGTTTCCCTACTTGTTGGCTGACGACAGAATTCACACAGAGCAAGACCAAATGGACTCAATTTACAGGATGTCACAAGGTGGCTTCGACTCGGCCAAGACATTTTCCTTAATATGTGGCAGAGGATGGTAAATGTTTTATGATTTGTTTTCCAATCATTTGCCCATTGGAGTGCTGTGTTTGCCTTTGATTATAAAAAACAACATTGCAGAAGTTGCGGGTGGTCGTACTATGATGATCCACATTGAGGCAGATAGATAGATGATCAAGTTATATAGAAGACTACGGAAACTGTGTAGACCAAGATGTGGTAAGACTGGAAAATGGAAAAAACAGCCTTAGTTTTTGCAAGTTTCCATAAAATCTGTTCAGTGGTTCATGAGAAATTCTGGTACCAGTGACAATCAAAAACGCACACATATATGAACAAAACCTTAACTCATTCAGTGGCAAAACTCATTCATTGTGGCAACATGGTGGCACAACTGGTAGAGCTGCTGCCTCTCAGGGAGCAGGTCCCCGGTTCAAATCCCGGTCTGGGGGCCTTTCTGGGTGGAGTTTGCATGTTCTCTCCGTGCATGCGTGGGTTTTCTCCGGGTGCTCCGGTTTCCTCCCACAGTCCAAAAACATGCATGTTAGGCTGATTGGTAACTCTAAATTGACCCTAGGTGTGAGTGAGACAGGTCCCTCTTGTAAATGAGTCCCCGTGGCTCAACGAGGCTAGCCTGTATAAATAAAGGTTGAATGAATGAATGAATGAATGAATGAATGAATGAATGAATGAAAAATGAAAATAAACTATGTCTCAACATATTATGATTGCATTTCATTATTGCCAATATTTTAATTAAAAAAAAAAAAGAAATACAGATACACAATGTTTTGTTGTAAGGATGAAAACAAACTAAATTATGTTGACTCATATTTTTATTTTGTCAACCCTGTCACTGACAGGTACACAGACAACAGAGTAAGTAACACTGATTTGTAAACAGTGTGTGAAACATTACAAGGTTATAATGTTCTTTTGTAATGAATGTTTTGTATACCTTCATTAAAAAAGATAAACAGTAACATTTATAATTAGGTAATAAAAATACAAATAAGATGCAAATTTTAAATTAGAATAATTTAAAGTGACAATGATTAAAAATATAAAATATTTTAACAAAATACTGAAAAAGAACTGAATAAAGCACACATGTCCAGTATTTACATACAATATTAAAATAATAGAATGAGACTGAAGTTACATAAAATAAAATATGGCTACTTTTAACCAGGCCTTCATTGTCATTAAGAGTGGGTTTATCTGATTTAGGCATTGGTGCAGGGCAGGAAGTAGTTGTTTTCCAGCACACGCAACATTCTCCTGGACCTCAGGCTGTACTCGCGCATGTAGGGTCCACTGTAGAGGTAAGCAAACCCTGTGGAACACAGATGGTGCATGTCAGTGATACAGAACAACTTGATTCAGACAGAAAGTTCTTTAGGCAGCTTGAATGTTTCCTACCTCTGTACTGTAGAGCTGCTGTCACCCGACCAGTCATGCCAGAGAAGGTGTCATCCACTCGTTTAGGAAAACCACGCTCCAAAGTCTTTGTAGTCTCATCATAACTGAAAACAGATCAAAATGAGATAAAGGAGATACATTTCAAACATGTCACTTTGTCAGGTTTCAATCAGGATCAGTTCAAATGAGGATCAGGCTCAGCTGCTGAAGCATTGTGAGGTTAACAGCATGTTAACTGGTGCAGGCCTTACAGAGCACATCACACCAGTTTTGGCCTCCCTGCACTGGCTACCATTCATCTTCAGATCCAGATCAAAATACTCATGTATGTTTTTAAATCACTGAACAGTTCTGCCCCATCCTATCTCACTGATCTTCTGCAGCCAAATGTCCCATCATGCTCTCTGTCAGCAGACCAGATGTTTCTTTCAGTTCCAGAAACTCGTCGTAAGCTCAGAAGTGACAGGGTTTTCTCTGGTGCAGGTCCAAGACTGTGGAATGAGTTGCCACTGTCACGCTTGAAAACTCACTTTTATTCCCTTGTCTTTGACACGGTGTGATTTGTTTTGATCCTGTCTGTATTCTACAGTGTTGGTCATTTAGTTATTATCTGCTGCTATTTGTATCTATATTTTTATTTTATGTTTTCCTGTCCGCTGTGCTTGTTTGTTTCTATTGTACAGCACTTTGGTTGGCCTTGTTGCTGTTTTAAGTGCTCTGTAAATAAATTGGTATGGTAGGGTACGTTCTGGCTGCCTGTCAATCAGTTCCACAGAGAAATAAAACCAGCCATTTGATTTGATTGTAGATCTTGTTTGAACGCACCTGTAGTAGTTGGTGCCGACAAAGAAGAGGGTCTTGCCAGTTTCTGGATTATGGAGAGCTGCATCTATTTTCTTGACTGTTTTGGGCAAACCAAAGCTGGAAATGGATTTGGGATAGCCGTGAACGAGGTCATAGCCACTGAAGGCCCACACTCTTTGGTCTGACATGAGAAAAGGAAAATAAACACAATATATTACAAAACTAATAGAAACCAGCTTAATACTGCAACAAATCATGAACAAAGTACAAATACCTTTAAGAAGAAAAACTCTGTCGGACTGTGAGCTCTCAAAAGCAGCATCAATGTTTTCAGGAGCATTGGGCCAGAAGTTTGTGATGAGACTCTGCTGAGGTGTAGAACTCTGAGGGTAGATGCGCCAGAAGAAGCTGAGAAACACACAGAACAAAATAGAAAATTAACCAGGAACCAGCTCTTGTGTAGATAAAAACTGCCGAACTTTGTCATTTGGATTTTTAGAGCCTTAACTGTCTAAAATACCTGTCTTTGAAGAAGAGCATTTCTCCTCGCAGAGTGGCAACAGCATCCAGGACCATGGTGGAATCACAAGCATCAGGAGTGATGGGAGCAGTGGGTCCAGGAGGAATAGGATCCTTGTTTGCACCTGAAAATGTTATTGTGTGTTTTAGCTGAGTCTTACTGAATCAGAGATACAATGATTTTAGTAAGTCATGGTTTGTTCAAGTGTGTCATGAGAATCCTGAGTCTGAGTACTAACCATAGAGGGACTGGATGCCTTTGACATCATCCTGTGGCAGAACGAAGGTGTCAGGGTTTCTGTATGTGTAGGTGGGGTACATTAGAGCACCAGGGTCATTAGAGTGGGACAAGCCCAGAGAGTGGCCCAACTCGTGAGCAGCAACCATGAAGAGGACGTAGCCTAAAGCACGAGAAGACAGAACCACAGATGACTTACAGCTCTTCCAAGGTAAACCAAACCATGACATGAACACTGAGGGGAAACATAAAAAACTCACCAGAGTTTGAGCGAAAAGAGAACGTTTCATCCTCATCAAAATGAGCATCTCCTCCAATTCCAGGGGCAGGAGCAAAGGCATGTGCAAGAATACCATCAGGACCATCAAACGGGTAATAGTCCCCATGTGCTGTTAGACGAAAAACATTTCTGTCAATATTACAAATCGTCAACAGAAACATGTGTTTACCAACTGAATGTTCAAATTCTAAAATGAGGACTATCCATCCATCTTAGTCTTCGCCTAAAGTGGAGGAATTTAATTTTTTGGGAGTTTGATTCATGGTTGTTTCAGTCTGTCATGGTGAAGAAAGAGACAAACTGAAAACACAGCTCTTGGTTTACTGGTTCATTTTTCATTCCAGCCCACATCTATCACAAGGATCATAAGGATCTCAGATACAAACAATTGAAATAACATTTCTCTGTAATGTGGCTGTGCTCAGCCTTAGAGATAAGGTCAGGAACATTAGCATCCTGGGAAAGCTCAAACTAGAGCAGCTGCTCCTTGATGAATGGAGTCAACTGAGGTGGTTAAGGCCTCCTGGGCGCCTTCCTGTAGAGCTTTTCCAGGCATATCCCGGAAGGAAGGATGGATGAATGGAAGATGGATGGATTATGGATGGATGAGGATGGATGGATGGAAGAATGGAATGAATGATGGATAGATGGAGGGGTGGATGGAGGGGTGGATGGATGATGGTTGCAAGGGTCATAGGTGGAAAAAGTACTGAAAATTTGGACTAAAGTACAAGTACACTGCATAAATTTGACTCAATTACAAGTAAAAGTACTAGTGTTATAAAAATACTTAAGTAAAAGTACAAAGTACTCTTTTCAAAAACTACTCAGAGTAATAATTACTTTTTAATCAATTGGTGTTTTATTGTGTTGTCAATAGGAGGCATTCAGTTTGATTTATTCTATATAATAGCTACATTCCAAGCACATTTCTCTGATGCTCATAAGCTCCTTCTTATTTTAGTACCGGGGAAACCGATGGCATTGACAATATCTAAGATCTTTACATACTTAGCCAAATAGCCCACACATACAAACAATAAAAACAATATCATACAGGTAGCTGTAAAACTTCATATACCACAATATGTTTTTTGAGAACAGATGCTGAAGTGTTGTAAGCTGCTATCACCCTATAATAATCTGGACGCTGACTGCTTTTCACCCTCTGTACGTGAAACATTCATCCAGGTACGGCCACGGGCACTTGTCCTCAGCCTTTACCTCGTCATTTTCTCTGTTGACAGGGTTGTCCTCTGTCTCCATTTGGGCTTTTTCTCCAAATCTTCAGTCCATAAATGACTCTCTACACCACAGAGTTATCCTTTGCTTACATCATAGGTACATTAACTGGCGCGTTTGTGATCTGAGAGCATAACTGACTACAAAGATGCAGATGAACGGTTTGGATATTAATTCAAATTGCGGCCGTACTCAGTAGACACTTCTGATTTAAAAGTAGCAAAGTGGATTACATGGTCTAAATTGTACTTAAAAGTATGAGTAAAATTTCACACGTGAAAGAAATACTCATAAAAGTACAAGTAACGTACCCAAAAATGAACTTAATTACAGTAGATGGATAGATGGACGCTCCGATCCTAAAATGCAGACTACCTTCATGTATTTTGTCACACAGCAATGAGCAGAAACTAACAGTGAGCATGTGGGTTAAATTGTTTTACACTCACCCCCACTACCAAAAGAGATCATGATGTCAGCCGTGCCACTGTTCATCTTTGTAAAGGTCAGAGGAGTGACTTTGGCCCACACCTGCAGAGCTTTCTCAATAGAATCGTCCACCTCTGCCTCAGACATGTCAGGTGTGTAGTTCTCTATTCTGTGGGCATGAAAGAAACAGTGAGCATTAAAACACCTACAATGTGTAAATTAGTATGTCTCTGTATCCAGCGCTCTCTGTAGATCATCCACCTGTAAGTGAGTTTGTTGGTCTGCCATTTCAGGTTGCCTCCAAACGTAGAGAAATGAGCAGCATTTACATCTGGAACACCACAGCGAGGCTTCTTCATCATGTTCAGGGTGTCAGCATCCAGAGTCCCTGTGATCCGGAGACCGAAGAATTTCTGCATCTCGATTAACTTCTTGGCCATCAGGCTGATGCCAACTCTGGCTGTTGGACCATTTTTTTCTGTCAGGTTGTAAAACTTCTTCAGGTAGTTCTAAGGGAGAAAGAAGATAATACACTTATGACACTCAAAATACCAACAAACTCAAGAAGAGCTTTTTTATACTTTACAAGAGATTAAAACAACAACATAACAGGCAGAATTAAACCCACAAAGCTTCCAGCTGTTGTTTCCAACCAGAACAGTAGAACATTAAAACAGGACCAAGTACCTCTGCTAACTGTTCATCAGTGTCCTGAGATAACGGCATGCAATAAACTGCAGCCAGCAGACCCAGCAGGAAGCTCAGAGTGATTGTCTTCATGTTTCCTCGTGGAATGGATTGTGTCTCTCCCACCTGGAGGATGAAAATATATAGTCTGAGTGTTGAGCAACTACCTGCGTTTATGAGCCAGTGACTCACAAAAATGTTTCCTTTATGGAGGAAAGAGGAAGTTTCCCAAAGGAGGATGCATCATGATGACATGAACACAGCATAGAAAGATTTGTCACTACTGAAAACTAAATAAGGATAAATATCTGTGATAAAAACACAAAATTTGATTTCATGAGTAAAAAATTTAAGAAAATCATGACACAGAGATTTTCATTAAAAAATGCATATTACCTGCCACCTTTAATGTCAAGGTCTCAAACCTAGATCATTCATATCACCATTCATTATATCATGTTAAGATATGATGAAGCCTTTTTGTCCAAACCTTTAAAAACCGTATCCATGATCTCTTACAATAAAATAATAAATATATAAAATATTACAGTCAGAGTAGATGTTTTGATGTATCCAACTTCTACAACATCAAATTTTATCTCAAGATCTTCAAAATATTTTGAGGTCTAGATATTATTATATGTAATCATTTTGATTGGCTGTGGAGGCAGCAGGATGGCACAGTTAGTTGACCTGCCGCCTTTCAGCAAGAAGGTTGGCGGATGGAATCCCGGCCGGGGGCCATTCTGGGTGGAGTTTACATGTTCTCTCTGTGCTGCGTGGGTTTTCTCCAGGTACTCCGATTTCCTCCCAGAGACCAAAACCATGCATGTTAGACTGATTGATGACGCTAAATTGACCCTAGGTGTAAACGAGAGAGTGAATGGTTGTTTGTCTTGTTTGTCTCTATGTGTCCCTGTAATGGACTGAGACCTGTCCAGGTGTCCTCGAGCTGGACTGGAGACCTGTCCAGGTCATATCTGTCAAGTCTCCCGTTTTGGCCGGGAAACTACCGTATTTTACCCCTCTTTCTCGTCGTCATCCCGAATTATTATTTTCCCGGAAATCTCCCATATTATAATATTTATTTATTTTTAAACATTCCAGTGCCTCTGTCACTAGCCTCGCGAGAACTGCCACCTGCAGTAGCCTCGGTGGCAGTTCTCGCGATGCTTACTGCTGGCAGCGGGAACAAACCCGGAAAAACACAGAGATGGATGAATGTAACAAGAGAGAAGGCGTCCCTGCCAAAAAAGTTAAGACTTCGTGTAAATATCTTGAAAAATGGGACAGCAAATTTACTTTCCTAAAGAAGAGTAGGGTGGGGCACAATTACGCGTTTTTTAAGATTTGTAACTGCGACTTTAGTGTCTCTCATGGGGGAAGGAACGATGTCCGTCAGCATGAAAAATCCGTCAAGCACAAAGGTAGGCCTATCAGATTGTGATCACATAACTGGTTTGAAAGAGGCTGATAGGTAGTTATTTTAGATTTCTTGTAAACCTGTCTTAAAATGTAAGGGGTCCTGGACTTTGGTTGGGCTAGTGCAGGGGTCTGCAACCTGCGGCTCTGGAGCCACATGCGGCTCTTTGGTCCCTCAGCAGTGGCTCTTCCAAGCTTTGATCAAAACTAACTTTAAACTGAATTTTATTTGTTCTTATAACAACAAAAAGGGCTAGTTTTAGCAGTTTTTCCTGTCATTTCCTTTGCAAATGTGTGAATACTAGAACTAATAGAAGGAGTAAAACATAAGTTAACTTTATTTATTCGAAGTAGGATATTTAATTTTTCCACAATTAAAATAATTTACCTAGACCTGCATAGTTCATTATTTTATTTTTTAATTGGGAAAGATCACATTATTTTTCCTTCTTTATGATAATCTGGTCTTTTTTAGTCTTAAAATGTAAAAATATCAACAAATCGTTAGATATTTTCAGCTTTACAATGGCCAGAAAACTACAGGTCAGAAAATTGTCCTCTAACAAACTTAAAGTGGTCTGTGGGCCACCAGTTGAGAATCCCAGTTGTAGCAGGTATTGTGGCTCCGGAAACATTTAATTTAGTGAACAAAGGGGCAGAAATGGCTCTTTTGATCATAAAGGTTGCAGATCCCTGGGCTAGTGGGATGGCTCGGCGTACCCGGCAGAAAATTTCCTTTATTTTTAAATCCAAAACTTGACAGGTATGGTCCAGGTGTCCTTGAGATGGACTGGAGACCTGTCCAGGGTGTTCCTGTGATGGACTGGAGACATGTCCAGGTGTCCTTGTGATGGACTGGAGACCTGTCCAGGTGTCCTTGTGATGGACTGGAGACCTGTCCAGGTGTCCTTGTGATGGACTGGAGACCTGTCCAGGTGTCCTGTGATGGACTGGAGACCTGTCCAGGTGTCCCTGTGATGGACTGGAGACCTGTCCAGGTGTCCTGTGATGGACTGGAGACCTGTCCAGGTGTCCTTGTGATGGACTGGAGACCTGTCCAGGTGTCCTGTGATGGACTGGAGACCTGTCCAGGTGTCCTGTGATGGACTGGAGACCTGTCCAGGTGTCCCTGTGATGGACTGGAGACCTGTCCAGGTGTCTCTGTGATGGACTGGAGACCTGTCCAGGTGTCTCTGTGATGGACTGGAGACCTGTCCAGGTGTCCCTGTGATGGACTGGAGACCTGTCCAGGTGTCTCTGTGATGGACTGGAGACATGTCCAGGTGTCTCTGTGATGGACTGGAGACCTGTCCAGGTGTCTCTGTGATGGACTGGAGACCTGTCCAGGTGTCTCTGTGATGGACTGGAGACCTGTCCAGGTGTCTCTGTGATGGACTGGAGACCTGTCCAGGTGTCTCTGTGATGGACTGGAGACCTGTCCAGGTGTCTCTGTGATGGACTGGAGACCTGTCCAGGTGTCCCTGTGATGGACTGGAGACCTGTCCAGGTGTCTCTGTGATGGACTGGAGACCTGTCCAGGTGTCCTGTGATGGACTGGAGACCTGTCCAGGTGTCCTGTGATGGACTGGAGACCTGTCCAGGTGTCCTTGTGATGGACTGGAGACCTGTCCAGGTGTCCTGTGATGGACTGGAGACCTGTCCAGGTGTCCTGTGATGGACTGGAGACCTGTCCAGGTGTCCTGTGATGGACTGGAGACCTGTCCAGGTGTCTCTGTGATGGACTGGAGACCTGTCCAGGTGTCTCTGTGATGGACTGGAGACCTGTCCAGGTGTCTGTGATGGACTGGAGACCTGTCCAGGTGTCTCTGTGATGGACTGGAGACCTGTCCAGGTGTCTCTGTGATGGACTGGAGACCTGTCCAGGTGTCTCTGTGATGGACTGGAGACCTGTCCAGGTGTCTCTGTGATGGACTGGAGACCTGTCCAGGTGTCTCTGTGATGGACTGGAGACCTGTCCAGGTGTCTCTGTGATGGACTGGAGACCTGTCCAGGTGTCTCTGTGATGGACTGGAGACCTGTCCAGGTGTCTCTGTGATGGACTGGAGACCTGTCCAGGTGTCCCTGTGATGGACTGGAGACCTGTCCAGGTGTCTCTGTGATGGACTGGAGACCTGTCCAGGTGTCTCTGTGATGGACTGGAGACTGTCCAGGTGTCCCTGTGATGGACTGGAGACCTGTCCAGGTGTCTCTGTGATGGACTGGAGACCTGTCCAGGTGTCCTGTGATTGTTATGACTCAACAAACCCAGATTTTTATGAGACCCAGAAACAAGACAAGACTTAGGGTAGATAAGGAACAGTGTTTATTGTTTACAGTGCTCAGTATTTACAGATGATCTGATGGAGCC
>JBBPBX010054710.1:0-23367 GCA_038048925.1 Garcialebias charrua | reverse complement strand
TTTTCCTACATTAAAATGTCCATCACTGTGGCCATAATGATTTTGTAGCCAACATATTGGGTGTTAAATTGCACAGGGAAAACATGTCCACATATGTCATAAGTGCAGGAATGCAAAGCACACTGATTGACTGCCAGTTAGCTGCACTAAACCTGTGTTGGAATGCAATCTCTCTTAGTTGTTAATTTATTTCAGTAATGCTAATGATCTATTGTTACAATTCCTTTTTCATTTATTTTGTATCTGTACTCTGATACAGATACTAAGTGAGTCCAGAGAAATGTTTGAATCCAGAGAAGTACCTGTCACACCTGATGAGGAGGTGGGAGTAGGGTTGCCAACCGTCCCTTGAAAAACGGAATCGTTCCGTATTTGGAAACAAAAGTACGTGTCCCTTATTGATCTATTACGGGACGCACTTTGTCCCGTAATATCGTGAGAATCAAAACTATTCTGTCAACGTCAATGGAGTTGATACATAATGATGCGCTTTTATGTCAATTATTACGGTAAGAAGCCGCTCTGCTCTGTGACCAATGAGCTGACAGCCTTTTACACACGTGATTGAAACTACAGAATCCGGCTCATCTCATTGGTCCAGTCTTGGCTGTTTACGGAAGACACGGCAGCGACAGGGTTTGAAGAAGAAGGCAGCTTTATGGACGCGAGCGGCAAACATTCAGGGGATTTAAACAGTGAACATAGATCACCTTCGAGCCTGACTACTCCCCCCAGGAAAAAAAAGAAACGGCTGCAAAAATACAGAGTCGAGTGGGAAAAGGAAGTGGCTGGAACGCGTGAATGATAATGGCTACAAAGCGAACTGTACTGTCTGCAAGCGTACTTTTTCTGTAGCCCACGGTGGACAGTGATGTGAAACAGCATGCTTCTGCAGTTGGACACATAAGAAACGTGAAAGACAACAAAACCAGGAGAACCCTTGACCAATTTGTTCTGCACCGGGCAACACCAGAGGCAGATATGGTATGTAAAAAAAAACTGCCATCAGTTCTGTCCAGAAGTGGTTTGACTTCTCAGAGGAAAACTGGCTCTTTCACCTTCAGCCCCTCTCTCTGGCATCTGGAAAAATATCCTTTGAGGAAGTGGAGAAGATCACTGAAAGTCTTCACCTGGTTGGCAGGTAAAAATTCAATAATTTCCAGTGTAGTGGTGAACCATGTTTAATTATTGATAGTTATAAACAAAAGTGTACAATTGACACGTACAAATAAATACATAATTGTGAATTTACTTTACACTATGCAAACATACAACCTTGTCCATCTTTAAAAAAACACAGTTCATATAGGTAAATTAATAAATACATTTCAAAATGTAGTTTAAATACAATGCTAAATTATAAATATAAACAATACACGTTTTTCCATTTATTTATCACTACATAACCTAGGCTATGTATCACTAATGAACTTTAACACCTTTTGGCAGGCTGAACATGTCTATGGATGAGCTGTATGAGGAATGTGTGACTGCAAACAGCCTGATAGACCACCTCACCACCTCACCTCAGGAGAAAGAAAGGTGGCAGTCCCAGGGAACAGCAGAGAAGTGGATGCAAGTTCTTCAGGCAGCTGACCTCCCCAACATCCAGCTGTTGTATCCTTTGTCCTCAGCATCCCATCTTCCACTGGGTTTGTGGAAAGGATTTTCTCTTTCATGAAAAGTAAGTGGACTGATGTGCGAAACAAATGTTCTACTGAACTAATTAGAAGTGAGCTCATTGTCAGTCTAAATTATGAAATGTCTTGCTCACAAATTTACTACAAACTTTATTTGCACGTTGCACTAAATGCACTATTACAGAATGTTCGTATTGATTTTTTGTTATTTAATACTGTTTTAAGTTATTAAGCAGGACAGAGGTCTGTTTAAGAAAGATACATAATTTTCAAAAGATATGTTTGTTTCTGGCAATTCTATTTGCACTAAAAATAAATGGTTAATTGTGTAATAATTTGTTTATACATATTTTTATAATTCAAAAACACGTATCCAAATGAATTCAGGTTGATTTCAAAGTGAGGAGGGGCAGGCAGGGTGTTTGTGTGTGTGTGTGTGTGTGTGTGGGGGGGGGTTAAATGGGGTGACCAGCCCTGCCGAGAGGTGTCCCTTATTTATTTATCAAGGAGTTGGCAACCCTAGGTGGGAGCAATCAGCGGGGAAGAACCTTTTCCATCTCCCTTGCCCCCGGACTGTGTCTGTAGCTGTGCAGGTGTTTGGACCTGAATTGAGTTCTCCCAGACCATCATATAGGAGCAAAGGTTTGTATGTTCTATTTGGTCTTAAGTAGAGAAGTACATGAAATATTTTGTTTATTTATGTTACGGGTGCAACATTCTAAAAAAAATCATGGTTTGAAACTTGAGTTTCAACGCAGCTTAGGTGGAGTAGTTGAAAACGGATGCACTGAGCATTCAACACAATTCATCTTGAGTATATATATATATATATGTATATATATATATATATGTATATATGTATATATATATATATATATATATATATACTGTATCCAGACATTTCACAGCTTACACAATGTAGCTTCTTTTCCAGGGGGACCCGAGATTCTGGAATGATCCAGTCTTGTAACCTCTATTTGTTTTTCTTTAAAGCTAATCAGACACAAATGGTGACACATGACAAGGCAGTGCAGTGCGACCTCCTCCCAGCCATGTCTACTCCTACTCCTGTACGACGCCTGTCCGAAAACACCAGACATCCACATTGGAAGCATGTCACAGCCTCATTCTACGTTTCGCACCAAAGCATACAGGATTCGGGTATCTGGCAATGATGAGCAGGTACATAATCAACTTAATGATTTTCCCTTAAATGTGATTCATGGTTTATTCTAATTTACATGAATTGTTTTAACAGCTCACTCTTTTTGACAGATTATTTCTTGCAGCACTGCACTACAATGAAAATGCACATCGCTTGCAAGCAGTGACAGCTGATGGAAGGCCACGCTTCTCCTTGACCTTTCCAAAGAGCAAGAAGGGTGGTCATTCAGTGCGCAAGGAAAAATGCCCTGCGAGCTACGGTATGCCCCACTATTAAACATGGATGTCTAAAAAAGGTTAAGTCTGAAAAAAGAAAGCAAAAAAAAAATGGGGAAACGTTTCGTCTTTTGTCCGAAAGATATCCTCAGTCTGATTTGCTGTATTCAGCTCAGTCTTATACAGGTGGTCCCCGAATTACGAGCGCTCTGATCTACGAGGTTCCAGACTTACGAGCTGGCGAATTTTTGGAAAAAACGCAAAAAATACTGAGTTTTCATGTGTTTTTTCACCACAGTTAGTTAGCTAAACATATGGACACACGTTTCCGATCATTTTTATGCACTCATAAGCAGTTTTTTGATGAAAAACGAGTGTTTGTAGTCGCGCTAGCGAAACCGTTCCAATTTACGAGCGAAATTCCGGACTTACGAGAGACATGGCAACCGTTCCAAATTACGAGATTTCCGGTTTACGAGCGCCTCGTTGTAACGGATCTCGCTCGTAAATCGGGGACTACCTGTAAATTGCACCTTCTCACTGCTCTCAGCTGGTTTCAGGCTGTCATCAGCCAACTGGTTGATCCACTGTGAGAAGGTGCTATTTATAAGACTGAGCTGAATACAGCAAGTCAGACTGAGGAAGTCTTTCGGACAAAAGATGAAACGTTTCCCCATTTTTTTTTTTTGCTTTCTTTTCTTTTTTGAATGTCCAGAGGACCAGACTTAACCTTTTTTAGATTTACCTGGATTATTGAGCATGCATCAGGGTAAACATGGCTGTGATAAAAAAACAACTGCTAATTATGAAATGTTGATTATCTACTAATCACTTGCATTTTTAGGTACAAAGTTTTGCAAAAAGAAATTGCTCAAACAGCTGCTTGTGATGTTTTTAGGGAAATGAATGTGTGCTGCTGTTGTATCAATTTTCTGTCAAACTCAGGTCTTATAGGGGCGCTAACCTGAGAGATGCATACTGGCAGCCTTCATGGACCCATGTTTCAGAAGGAAGATGAACGTTGATATAAATGTCATTAACATAATATTGAAACAAAACATATATTGTTAAAAAAATGTTTTAAGTCATTAGTATTTAACAGTCAACACTTAGTAAATGAGTATTCTGTGACACTGACGGAACCTTTTCTGGACTGTAGAACGCATTAGCTTGCATTATTCACTGTAAGTGAGCAGAGTCTATCAGAAAATCAGAAATAGTTAAATACATGTATATACTGTATTTGGCTCTGAGAAATTACTACATACTGTACTTTCAATACAATGACAAGCTTTTTACATTCAGTTATAGGTGTTTAACAATAGCATAACAGATCAGACATCTCGTAACATCTATTAAACTGTGCAATACTAAACAAATTAAAATTAAACAGGAATTAATTAATTGTTTAATTTATTAACAATTACACATTGCATGGTTGATATTGCTGCTGCTTCTGTAGAGTGCATGGTCACGTGATTGTGTATATATTTTTCTTTACAGAGTACACCACAAAGGTTGTGCACAGGCTGTTCGAAGCATACGCAGAGTCCAATGGAGTTGAAGAGTTCCATACAAGATGTTGTACAGAACGTACGCCCAACACTTGCAGCTGGGATGGAGAGACCCAACATGGCTGATGCAATCGCAGCTTACTGTTCTTGGTTTCAGCTATAGTCTAACAATTTTTGAATGGCACGGCAGTTAGTCAAAAATTAATGCTGAGTAACAGAAATAAATGAATAGACCTTCAACTGTGGTTGCAGAATTTATTTACACACTAGAAAATTCGTAACAGTTTCTGTACATGAAGCGGTGGTATATATACAGTATTGTTTACAGCTCTGGAAGTCGAAAACCTGTGTAAGCATCACTTGGGAAAGTTTGTCTAATCTTCATGACAACACAGGATGGAAGGACAACGCGTATCTTCTTGCCCAAGTAGTGCCAGATCCATCACAGCGCAGTTACTGCACAGACACCTTGTAAGAAGAAAAAAAAAATATATGAATACATGTAATTCACAAATAATATATATAAATATATATATATATATATATATATATATATATATATATATATATATATATATATATATATAAATATATATATAAATATATATATATGTATACATATATATATATATGTATGTACATATATATATATATGTATAAACATATTTAGAAATATGTAAAACGATCAGTTATAGTGGGGGTGGGGGAACAATCAATAGTTTCATAACAGCCCTACAGTAATTTCTATTAATTTGTTATTATTTTACATTTGTACAGTTAACAAGCACAACTTTATAAGGTTGACAATAACAACTTCAGATTTTGATTGAAAAGAAGATAAGCTAATAGTCCCTTTTCCTCCTGTTTTTGGATAGTAGCTTATCAGCTCTCACACACACACATCCCACACACCCAAACGCTGTTTGTTTTTGCTCCTCCATCCTTACATCTGAGCGTGCCCCTTGTAGCAGTGGACACACAGAGTGTAATCCCTCACTCTCCTCAAATCAACGCGATTTTGTTTTTATCTTTTTATTTATCGCTGTGGAGTTGTAAGGTAAACACAATTTAGCATCACTCCGACAGTAGTGCGGGTGTGGGCGCGGGGGGAGGGGGTGTATTTCCGTAAGGTAATGCAGAGAAAAAAAGAGGGAACAGATGGACAAATACGTTTTCTAGGCAAATGGTCCTTACAATCCATTTTTTGTTTACTCAAATAAATAATTTTTGTTTGAAAAAGGCTACTGGAACATAGTTTACCAGTCCGTGTTTTCAATCCGAGAAGGTGCGTTCTCTGATGACTCTTCTGCAGGGGGAGCTGCCTCTTGCCTTCTTCGTGGTTCATACATGTACGGTAAAGGTCCTTGCTGATCAATAATTTCAGTCTGGACATCTACATCTTGTTCTCCATCACTTGCAGATAAATCATTAAAAATATTGTCTAAGTCACTGGAACTTCCACTGAAATCCTCATCACTCTCATAAGCCGCCGCCATCGTGAACTGCCTTCTGCCTTTTGGGAGGAGCCTTTTTTTACGTGAATCACGAGTTCGGCAATGTTCGGGGGGGTTTCCGGAAAACTCCGGCAATACGTTGTTTTTTTTTTTTTTTTCCACTTGCCTGGCCCAAATGCAAAAATGAAAATAGAAATCATATTCTACTACAGTAATTCTCCAATATGGTGAATTGTTATTGTCACGGTGGGTGTTGTCCTTTAAGGATGCCCAATGTGCCTTACCACATATGCCACTCTATAACAACATGAACTACTACCTCATGCATATACTGTGTACATTAACTCATATGCTGCTTTGCCACTTTGCAAATGTCAATGCTAGAACCTTTAGTTTATTTTATAGTTATACTGTACTTTTTATACTTTTTTACTTTTTATACTAGTATGCAAAAACTCAGGACAGTATTATGTTCATTAAATGTTTAGTGTTTTAGTTTTAGAGTTGGTGTAAATTTTCATACTCATTTACCACTATGCAAAAACTCAGGACAGTGTTACAGTTTTACTATTTTATGCTTATGTTTATTATTATATGTTTCAGTGTTTTAATGTTTAAATAGTTACTGTTGCACCGAGGGACTGAGAGTCTTGTCACACTATCAGATGTTTATTTCTGTTTGTTTGTTTATTTATATTTCCCGATTATTAAATCTTTTCATGTATCTAAAAAAAATAAACTACACATATTGACCAAGGTTTGTGTAATAATGTATTTAATATTACATAATATTTGCATGTGTAGGGAAAAAATTGGCATAAATTATTTTCATACCACTAATAATAATGCTATTTATGATGAAATAGTATTAAATATTTATTAGCATTGTAACATATGTCAGTTAATTTCGCTGGAAATAAACATGTATTTAGAAATAGATGTAAATATAATCTTATTGTGTATATTGCTAGTGCAATACAGTGTCTACATAACGTTATTTTCATGTGAACGTCCATCTTAAGTATACCATATTATAACAACATCTCTCACATTTATAACAAACCAAACCGTTTTAAAATCGGTTGAAAATTAAGCAAGTTATGGTTATTTTAATAGTAAATGCACCATTCACATTCATGTTAAGAGTGGGCGTTCTGTCTGTACCAAGATGGCCGCCGTCTGACGATGTCGGTCTCCATTGGCCAACAGCGGGGATGTCTTATCTAGTGTATATTATATCCAGAGGTGGGTAGAGTATTCAAAATTTTTACTCAAGTAAAAGTATTGTTACTTGAACCAAATATTACTCAAGTAAAAGTAGTGAGTAGGCATCCAAAAATTTACTTGAGTAAAAGTAAAAAAGTACTTTGATTACAACCTACTCAAGTAGTGAGTAACTGCGGAGTACCATCTCGTGTCATTAAATTATAACATGCAAATGGATTTACAAGGAAACATAACTTTTAATGAGACTGAATATACATTGTTATAAATAAAAACACAAAGGCAAAAGGATTTAGAAATAAACCACTTATCTTTTACATTGTTATAAATAAAAATAAATAAAAAACACAAAGGCAACTGTATCCAAAATAATTCAGCTAAATACTGTATTAATAGACTTTCTGCAAAACTTTGTTTCTACCAGTTGGAACTCATTTTCTTACATTTTGACATCCTATAAACAGAACTAACTGTTTAAGTATAAACTGAAACACAGTCCTACACATCAGGCAAAGGACTGTGTATTCCTGAACTTAATCAGTAGAACAACTGACAGCATAAACTCAGTGAAACATTATTCAATAATGTGACTGTTAAGCTTTAAGAGTAGCTGGCTCTCAAGGTTTTTGCAGTGAAGCTGTGATCTCTTAGCAGTAAAAAGGAGTCCTGCATGAATAAAGAGTCTCTCACAAGCTGCAGATGCTGGAAGACTTGTGTTGACTTTGAGTGACAACTGCTTGATTTGAGGAAAAGAGTGTAACAGATCCATACCTCCAGTAGATGGACATGAAAGATACCTCTCCAGCTCTCCTGATTTTCTGGTCTTAATGGATCCAAAGAAGTCTTCTTCATCAGAGCGGCTGCTGTTTGTGCTGTTGTCATAATCAGTGTTAGTGTCCAAGTCATCCTTGATGTAGTTGAGACCTTTAAAAACATTTTTGCAAAGAATTACTACACTTATGCATTATTTATAGCATGTGTATGTAATGTTTTGTTATGTGCACACACACACACACACTGATGTTTTTATATTTACCAGATTTTAAGGTCCCATCCAGCAGGGCATCGATGAGAGGTGCACACACTTTGCAAGATGATACAAGCTTCTTCCTTGTCTTGCAACGTAGTGTTGGCAGGAGGAAGCCCATGTGCACAGATGATTCTCACACTCTTCATCGGTGGCTCATCAGAGGAGGAGGATTTTCGCTTCTTGTTGGAATCTACCAACTCAGTGTATTTCATCAAGCTGTTCGAGTGGATCCTCTGTTCACAAATAAATAAATAAATAAATAAAACAGAATAAGAATATATAATCCACACATCAAACATTTCAGATAAACCTATTACATTTTCAAAGACATGCCAAAGCATTGAGTTAATAATAATGATTTAAAAAAGCTGGTCCTCTGGACATTCAAAAAACAAAACAAAAAGCTTTGTTTGTTATATACAGTATACTGTATATGTTTGAGACTTAATAATACGTTACTAAATAATAATAATAATAATAATAATAATTGTCTAATCTTGTCATCTGCGTATGTTTCCCATACACAGACGAAATTCGTCTCTGCATTTAACCCAACCACCTACCAGGTGGTGCAGTGAGCAGCCATAGAAGGCGCTCGGGGAGCTGGAGAAATAGGTGTGCACTCATAGACACCCCAAGGTGTGTAGTGGCCAAATAAAGTAACTTAAATACAATTAACCCTTGTTGTTTATTTTAGTTTGTACTGTAATGTTCAAATATGAAACCAAAGCAGTTTGCCAGGGCAAAAATGTTTTTAGTTTATTTTAGAGAGAGAGAGAAAAAGATACTTTCAAGCCCAAAACCGCAATCATAACTGGATAACAACAAATTCAAATATACTTTTTTCCCCTGAAAAGTTACAAGAAGAAGCCTTTTTAAATTAGGAGCATCATTTATGTCCTGATGCTGCTCAATAATTCAGGTCAAACAAATCTAACAAGGATCAGGTCTTCTGAACAGATTCTTCTTTGTTGAAACATTTCGTCTGAGGAGCTGCAAAAACTCAGTAAAAAAGTAGTTTAACCAGTTAGCTGACTTCCAGAAAACTAGCTATTCACTTGATAAACAGAGGACATCAGCCCACTGATGGCTGCTTGCTATTCAACAGGAGCTGAGTGGCTCTTGACATTCTCAAGGTACAAACAATGGGGAGACCGGTCATTTTCTGTTGCCGGCCCAAAAGCCTGGAACAGCCTCCCCCTTGAGCTGCGTGCCACCTCTGATCTGACTCTGTTCAAAACCAGACTGAAGACCCACTTGTTCAAAAAAGCTTTCAGTGTGTAACTTTTATTACTTTTGGTATTTTAGTATGTAGCATTTTTATCTCCATTGTCTCATTTTATTGCTGTTGCTTTTATTTTATTTTCACTGATTTATTGTACCTGTTTTTATATATTCTGTCCTGTTAAGCACCTTGGTCAATGCAAGGCATTGTAGGAAGGTGCTATACAAATAAAGTTTATTATTATTATTATTATTATTCTTACATACTCTTGATCGATCGAGAGAGAGGCACTATCACACACATACTGTACAATGCTGTTATTGCATCACTCAGCCCTCTGTGAGCAGCATAACAACAGCAGCATGTCAACAATAATTAGGTTGATCGTCTTCTTTTTATGTGCGAATAGCTATCTTCTGGCTGAATATCAATGAACAGATTGTTCCAGTGTCTGGATGCTTAAAACCCGATCCATTTTGGAATGTAAGATTTTGCTTTGGCTATTTGATGTAACTGATAAAAACTGGTTTTGAATTGAATTGAGAAAGCTCCTCGGATGAAGAGCGAAACATCTTCTGTTACAAATTAAGTCCAGTTGTTTCTGTATTGAACATTTTTTAGACAAATAGTATAATACTGTGACGTTTTATGCATTTTGGTTTGTTTCCTACTAGGCCTGTATGAATCAACTGTAATAATAATAATAATAATCATTTTATTTAAAAGCGCCTTTCAGGACACCCAAGGACACTTAACAAATTGTGTTCCACTAAGACACTTATTGGAGGTTTGTGACTTTAAAAATCTGAGGGGACTGTCAGCATGTGTAGCTACATCTTCCACCAGCCGTCCCATTATGTAACAAACCATTTGTTTTTAGATTAGCATTTTGCTCATGTGTGCTCACACAAGAGTGTGAACACATTTTTAGTAACACACCACGTAACATTCAATAGTCACGTCATACACAGTTTTAAAGTTATGCAGGCTGTTGAAATAGAGCAGACATCATTACACACAAAAAAATTAAAAAAATAAAGGCAAACTTACCGCAACGTGTTTTCTCAAATTTGACGTCGAGTTCATGTAGGCTGAAACATCTACAAGTTTTGGCAGACACAGCTGACAGCGCATGATGTAACTATTCTTTTTAGACGACTGAAAGTTGCCCTGATAGCAAACGGATTCCGGACCGGATCCGTTCCGGATCTACCGTAGGATCCGAAACGGATGCTTAAAACGGATCCGGATCGGAGTCCACTTGCACAGCGGATCGGATCCGATTCGGATCCGGATCACAGATCCAGATCGGATATGGTCCGGACCCTATCCGGATCCGCTCATTAAAGAGGGTTTTTGGGTACATCCGGCCCGGATCCGTTTTGGACCCGTTCATGGAATGTTTCATCCGGCCCGGATCCGTTTTGGACCCGTTCATGGAATGCTTCATCCGGCCCACATCCGTTTATGTTACTCATATCGGAGGTGGACTAATTTGGTCCAGAACCTTTATTTATCATGAATTGAGAGAAGTAGCTAAAAACTTGTATACCAGCTCCAAAAAGACTCCATACATCTAACCAGTTTAACATTGAACACATGAAAATAATTTATTGTGAAGCTGCAAAAGACCTAAAATTGGGTTCTGAGTAAATTTACAGTTGTGAGGCTGCACAATGGCGCAGTTAGTAGTGCTGTTGCAGGTGTTAAAATCCCAGCCAGATGTCTTTCTGCATGTGTTTGCATGTTCTCCGTGTACATGCATGGGTTCTCTAGGTACTTCATCTCGTCTGTTATCCACAAACTATGCTGTACTGTTCTCCCTACTCTATACCAGGACAAAACTAAGCCCCTTTTTTCATTTATCAAGACTTTAAAGTTTTCACTTTTTAACCCAGGAAAGTTAGTTAACAGAACTCAAAAATTTAAGTACAAGATGAGACATTTTTAAAGGTAACAAAAATCAATTTTTATTAATTTGTTGCCCTTGATCTAAGTACAGAATACCCCTGATAGCAAACGGATTCCGGACCGGATCCGTTCCGGATCTACCGTAGGATCCGAAACGGATGCTTAAAACGGATCCGGATCGGAGTCCACTTGCACAGCGGATCGGATCCGATTCGGATCCGGATCACAGATCCAGATCGGATATGGTCCGGACCCTATCCGGATCCGCTCATTAAAGAGGGTTTTTGGGTACATCCGGCCCGGATCCGTTTTGGACCCGTTCATGGAATGTTTCATCCGGCCCGGATCCGTTTTGGACCCGTTCATGGAATGTTTCATCCGGCCCGGATCCGTTTTGGACCCGTTCATGGAATGCTTCATCCGGCCCACATCCGTTTATGTTACTCATATCGGGAGGTGGACTAATTTGGTCCAGAACCTTTATTTATCATGAATTGAGAGAAGTAGCTAAAAACTTGTATACCAGCTCCAAAAAGACTCCATACATCTAACCAGTTTAACATTGAACACATGAAAATAATTTATTGTGAAGCTGCAAAAGACCTAAAATTGGGTTCTGAGTAAATTTACAGTTGTGAGGCTGCACAATGGCGCAGTTAGTAGTACTGTTGCAGGTGTTAAAATCCCAGCCAGATGTCTTTCTGCATGTGTTTGCATGTTCTCCGTGTACATGCATGGGTTCTCTAGGTACTTCATCTCGTCTGTTATCCACAAACTATGCTGTACTGTTCTCCCTACTCTATACCAGGACAAAACGAAGCCCCTTTTTTCATTTATCAAGACTTTAAAGTTTTCACTTTTTAACCCAGGAAAGTTAGTTAACAGAACTCAAAAATTTAAGTACAAGATGAGACATTTTTAAAGGTAACAAAAATCAATTTTTATTAATTTGTTGCCCTTGATCTAAGTACAGAATACATGTACGGTACTCAGAAATGTTGACTTTGTATTAATCAAAGCACATGAAACAAAACTTACAAAAAATCTCAAGCAGCTGATAATGTTTAAATACATCAAGTAGAACAAACTTGAAATGACTACACTGTTAAAATAAATAGGGTGGTTAAACTTAAAACCTTGAGTTCAAAAGCTGCCTTAAAAACAAGTTAACGCAACTTCAAATGTTTTTTTTTCCAACTTAGGATGGCAAGCTAGAAAAGTAGCCCAATTTATGATGTCATTGTTTAAATATGATACCATAAGTTGAAATGACTAACTATAGAACATTATTCATTCTCCAAAAATTAAGTACTGGTACTCTTGTCAAGTAAAATTACAATCATATTCTATTTGAACTCAAATAACTAAGTTATACCCTTGTTTAATTAATGTTTACCGGTACTTGTTGTATGAACTTCATACTCTGAGTTTAAACAACTTGCAAAGTTACACTATCCATTCATAAAAACTTGTTTTCATTTGCAAACAATTACTGTATACCCGATATATACTTTCAACTCTCATGTTAAAGTTAAACTGACATACCAATTCCCTTTTTGAATTCATTTAACTCAAGATTTTAAGGCAGCAATTGAACTTAAAAAAGCAATTTAAGTAAACTAACATTTCCAAATATTGTTCCCCGTCTCCACTAAGAATGCCAAGTTCACCATTTTCCTAAAAATAATTACACAAAATATGCTTCCATTTCAAATATGAAATGTTAATTTTTATCTTTCTCTATCAAATTTTTATCTTTCTCTATCAAATACAGATGAGACCAGCCTTAAATCAAGTGTAAAAGAAAACATTTGTCCAAGACAAGCAGAAGTGTTGACATTTATTGGAGGACCGAAACTGACAAATAAAAACAGAAATACCATATGTATATACAGCAAACCCTCGACCTACGTCACCTGCGACCTACGGCAACTCAGACTTATGATTTTATCATATTTAATAAAAATATGATTAAAAAAAAAAAATTATTATTATTATTTTTTTTTAATGTTATTAATTTCATGTGTATAGCACTTTGTTGCAGCTGTGGTTGTTTTAAATGGCTTTATAAATAAAGTATAATTATTAATATTACGTTTTAATTACAATTTGATCGTATTTACGCAACTTCCGGTCGTTTCCGGTCGCCATTTTACAATTGTCTACTGCGGTCAATGGAGCTCTAGAGGCTACTGTCAGCTGGCTCCGTGTGCCCGATCAGGGTTGCCTCATACGGATAAATTAGCTGGAAACACTCGGTCAACTCTGTGGACGTCTCAGGCCCGGAGGAGCAGCCGCGGATCGCCCCGCGATGGCTCCAACAACTTTGCCCGACATGCTAACGACAGCAGCTAACAGAGCAGCAAACACAGGCGAAGACACCGAGCCGACATGCCGCGGAGGGGCCATCTGCGGCCGGGAGCTCGCCGCAAATGTCCGCCTGGCAGTCGGGGGACACCGAGCTAACGCGGAGATACAAAGCCGATGCCTGAGCAGCCGCGGATCGCCCCGCGATGGCTCCAACAACTTCGCCCGACATGCTAACGACAGCAGCTAACAGAGCAGCAAACACAGGCGAAGACACCGAGCCGACATGCCGCGGAGGGGCCATCTGCGGCCGGGAGCTCGCCGCAAATGTCCGCCTGGCAGTCGGGGGACACCGAGCTAACGCGGAGATACAAAGCCGACAGCCTTTTTGAATGAACTGACATGCTAACCAGTGCTGCTAATGCTAACCGTAGCTAACGCCGAGCTTGTTTTGGATGGAGGACATCGCGGAGAAACGGCTTTCAGTAAGTTTTTTTTTTTTTCTGGCTCCAAATGTATGAAGTTAAGAAGCTAACAGTCATTCTTTTAAACAGTTTTGACCACGTGTGTGCGTGTGGAGCGTAAGAAAGCTGGGGGAGCTCGCACCCGAGCTAATACTAAAAGACGAAGGCAGGCTTTGACCAGCTCAAAGTAAGACATTATATTTTTTATTTATTGTACAGTACTGTATTCATTTACTGTACAGTTCTGTGCATGTTCATGGCCTAGTATGTCTGCTTGTTCAGTCTCATGCCATTAAATATGTGTGCGGCGTTCCGTTAGTGGTATAGCCGCGACCTATGTCAGAAACGCGGACCTACGACAGGCAGGTGTTTTTGGTCCGCGAGGTACGACAACATCGACCTAAGTCACACACGTAGGTCCCAATCCCGTAACTCGAGGGGTACCTGTACAGCATTATATATATATATATATATATATATATGTGCACTTAAAAGGCTCCAATTAATTAAGAACTTTGTTTGTTTTATAAATTTAATAGACCATCTATAATGTCCATATTTTTAACACAATTTCCAGTTTACTGTACACTGTACTATAAAAAAGAGAAGAAAATGTCCTTACTTTTATGGAAGGGGTGTTGCAAGGGAGGGATAAAGGCTTATTGGGAGGGAGTTGCAGAAGTTGCAGGTGAGTGAGGAAGGGCAGGTGAGTCCAAAATGGCAGCTGAGGTGGAGGGGCAAGTGATGCAGAAGGTGATGTTGATACTGGTGCAGGTGAGTGAGGAGGGGCAAGTGAGTCCAAAATGGCAGCTGAGGTGAAGGGGCAAGTGATGCAGAAGGTGATGTTGATGCTGGTTCAGGTGAGTGAGGAGGGGCAGGTGAGTCCAAAATGGCAGCCGAGGTGGAAGGGCAAGTGATGCAGAAGGTGATGTTGATACTGGTGCAAGTGAGTGAGGAGGGGCAGGTGAGTCCAGAAAGGCATCTGAGGTGTAGGGTACTGGTGATGCAGAAGGTGCTGGTGAGTGAAGAGAGACAAGCAAGTCAGGAGAGGCAGCCGAGTTATATAAAAAAGAAACAAAAAAAGAAAAGAAAATGTCATTACCTTTATGGAGGAGCAGATGATGCAGAAGGTGCTGGTGAGTGAAGAGGGACAGGTGAGTCAGGAGAGGCAGCTGAGTTATATAAAAATGAAATAAAATAAAAAGAAAAGAAAATGTCTTTACCTTTATGGAGGAGCAGGTGATGCAGAAGGTGCTGGTGAGTGAAAAGGGACAGGTGAGTCAGGAGAGGCAGCAGTTATATAAAAAAAAAAAAAAAAGAAAATGTCTTTACCTTTAAAGAGCAGGTGATGCAGAAGGTGCTGGTGATTCTGGTACTGTGGGTGAAGAGGGACATGTGAGTCAGGAGAGGCAGCTGAGTTATATAAAAAAGAAATAAAAAAAAAGAAAAGAAAATGTCGTTACCTTTATGGAGGAGCAGGTGATGCAGAAGGTGCTGCTACAGGTGAGTGAGGAGGGGCAGGCGAGTCCAGAAAGGCAGCCGAGGTGGGGCTCCCAGATCTGCTATACTCTTGGGCACGCGCCCAGCCTGAGCAAAGACGAACGCTTGATAAATTACTGTCAAATTCAGAATACAGTTTAATGTGTAATATAATCTTAATTTAATCTTTAATCTAAATAAATGGCATTCTTTACAATAAATAAACTATACTAACAATAATAAAAATCGTAATAAATACAATAACAGTCAGAACCAGACCAATAAGCAGCAATAGACAGTTTACAATCTAACTAATCAAAAAAGGCATTCAATACAGGATCAACTGGACTTTATTTTCTTTATTTCTGCAACAAATAAAGTCCAGTTGATCCTGTATCGAACGCCTTTTTTTGATTTTATCATGTCCTGGACGACTGAGAATCTTCACCAGCAAATCTAACTACGTAATATTAAGTTTTTGTCCAAAAAGACCAACTTGTCCACATTTTCTGCTAAAAGCACAGATCTAGTTGCAGTGAATATCTCCAGTGGTGGAGAAAATCATCTCAATAACAACAGTAGCAGCAGTGTGGCTGTATTTTTCTTCATTACTCACAACAAGCTCTTCTTGGACCTGCTCCCACCTGTCCCTGGAAAAGTTCAGAGTTCAGTCATCACAGACTTCTTTGCTGCAGGTGATCTGGCAAATTTCCTTGAAGCGGAAGAAGTCAACTGCTATCTCTGTCCCAGACTGGAAT
This sequence comes from Garcialebias charrua, assembly GCA_038048925.1. NCBI lineage: Eukaryota > Metazoa > Chordata > Actinopteri > Cyprinodontiformes > Rivulidae > Garcialebias > Garcialebias charrua. The sequence continues at coordinate 6,981 of JBBPBX010054710.1, read as the reverse complement.
TAAAACACAAAGAGGTAAAAAAAAAAAAAAGTTAATAAGATTCTAATTTTAAGTTAAAAAGATTAGAACTTCTTTCGGCTTTTCCCTTTTCAGGGGTCGCCACAGCGAATAATCTTCTTCCACTTCACTCTGTCCTCTGCATCCCCTTAAGCTTTTTCTTGGCTTATTTAAAATAAAGAAAATGCAATATTGGAAAGGATTAAAAAAAACAAGCTAAAACATTTAGTGAGAGCAGTATAAAAATAACTTTACATTTACATCAACTGTACAGCTGCAATAATTTAGTGAATGATTAGTTGCCAATTGTTAAGCACCTATTTTAATTGTTTTGAGACATTATTTTAGATGAAAGCATCATATGTTCAGATTCTAGTCTCCAACAGTTTCTGGTTTTATTTCTGAAAAAGTAAATACTGAGCCACTAATCAATTAATGCAGAAAATAAACCAATATTAAAATCAAATTAAAAATAGTTGCTGCATTAAAGGTCAAATCAATGAGTACCGTGCTTTCTGTTTTTTGATTAATACTAGAGTACAGCAAGAGATCAACAACTTCAATCAAAAGACAATGTTTTAACTGTTTCATAACATTTGACATTGAAAAGTAAAACGTGTTACATTAACCATAAAACCAGTTCTAAATGGGCACAACTTACAATAGTTTCTCTTTAACATTAAGCAAGGACACTGGTCCATTTGTGTATTTGGTCATATGGGCTAAACACCTACAGAGCAGCTTTTAAAGAATCATTTTGAAACAAAAAAACAAACAAGCTTTGAACTCCAGGGGAGATGCATTAAATACAACTCTTCATCAAGTCATTCTTGAGAGTTTGTAACCAGGCCGACAGTTTACCATCTTCTAGACCAGGTAAAATCTTCTGAACACATTCAAAAGTGTTTGTAAGTGCTTTGAGATACCTGAGGTGAGCCCAAACAGCAGGAAGGCATCCACACATCTGGGACAGCTGACAATGATGTCACTTTCAGTGAACATTCCAACTTTCACAGGCTGGTAACAAAGTTCATGCTCGCAGTGAACTGGATTTGTGTCATGGTCACTGGTGATGGTAACAAGGGCCACTGCAACATCTCCATCAGCTCTGGCTCATCCTAAAAAGAATGAAAGAGATTATTAGAATCAAATGCTTTATAACAGTTTGACTTTATTATTTAATGTCCTTTTCTAATAGTTTTATTTCAGTAAATCCATTCAAACAGTGAAACTTGTATATTATAGTAATTCATTACACACAGACTGATATAGTTCAAGTGTTTATTTCTTTTAATGTTGATGGTTATAACTAATGAAAACCCTAAATTCAGTATCTCAGAAAATTGGGATATTACTTAAGACCACTGGGGAAAAAATAGGATTTTTAGAAATGTTGGCCAACTAAAAAGTATGAACATGAAAAGTATGAACATGAAAACTATGAGCATGAAAAGTATGGCCATTAGGCATGTAACGGTTGTAATGGATTTACCGAACCGTTTCGGTACAGCACGTTCGGTTCGGTCCACCTGCGTACCGTTTCGGTTATTTTTTTCACTCATTGAACGTTAATATATGCGCCGCGGAACAAAATTTCCTGGGCGCGTTTCAGCACGGAGCTATTATCGCGACGCACGCGCAGCATTATTAGCCATTAGCTGCTCGCTCTGGTCTCCTGTTTGTGAACGTTATGGCTTTCTTGTTAAAAGACGAGCGCACACGCAGCTTGTGTGGACATTCATGAAGACTCTGCAGCAGCTGCGTGAGTGACGCAGCTCTCTGCGCGCGCTGGAAACTACGTCATCGGAATGTGAACAGAAACATCAGCTGTTGCAGAAACACCGCTAAAAGCAGCTGCATTTAAACAACTTTTATCAGGTAATCAGAGCGGTCCAGAGCAATAACACAAACTGTATGAGTTTTTAAAGATCTGAATCTAGTCTGAATGTTTTTTATGCGCAGTTGATCCTTGCTATGAGACATCCATCACGTCAACACTTCAGTCAAAAAGTTCAGCTCTTTATGAAAAAACTCAAACTGATTGTGAACAAGTCCTGGAGCTGATTTAAGCCCTGCCCTGATGATGAGTGGGAGATTCAACCGTTCAAGAGGTAATAATAAATTCAATTTATACCGCACTTTTCATTAATAAAAATCTCAAAGTGCTACAACAATAAAACAAGTGATAAAATCAAATAAAATCAATAATGATATCAACTAAGATTAAAGACAGAATCATGTGGAGGCAGAATAGGCCTGCTTAAAAAATAAATAAATAAATAATTAAAACAAGTGATAAAATCAAGTAAAATCAATAATACTATCAACCAAGATCAAAGATAAAATCATGTGGAGGCAGAATAGGCTTGCTTAAAAAGAAAAGTCTTTAAACCACTTTTAAAGTCAACCAGTGACTGTGGAGCTCTCAGGTAGTCAGGGAGGGAGTTCCATAGGCGGGAGGCAGCCACACAGAATGCCCGGTCTACCATGGTCCTTAATTTGGTTCGTGGAATGTGAAGTAGATTACTGTTCTGTGATCGTAGAGACCGGATGGATGAATATGGAACAAGAATGTCCTTTAGATAGTCAGGTGAAGTTCCGTGTAAGCATTGGTGTGTAATGAGAGCAGTTTTGTATTGAATTCTGTAGGTGACAGGAAGCCAATGAAGGTTATGGAGAATGGGTGTAATATGTTCAAATTTACAAACTCTCAATAAAATCCTTGCTGCACTGTTTTGAATATATTGAAGCTTCTGAAGATTTTTGCCAGGGATTCCAATAAGGTATTGTTCTTTTCTTATAATTATTATTTATAATTTATTATTATTTAAAATCATAATCTTATTAACTTATTTTTTTTTTACCTCTGTTTTATTTCCAGTATTTCCAGTTACAGAGGTAGCATGTCTCTTCCACTTCAGGGAAATCCACCAGAGATCACCTGCTGCAGCTAAGAAGTGTGTGATGACTGAACTGAACTCTGGTTGTGAGTAATGAGGACAAATACAGCCACACTGTTGCTACTGGACAAAAACTTGATTAGTTAGATTGTTAACAGTCTGTTGCTGCTTATTGTTCTGGTTCTGACTGTTATTGTATTTATTAAGATTTTTATTATTGTTAATATAGTTTATTTATTGTAGAGTGCTGTTTATTTAAAATATCATACATCCAAATGGGTCACTTTTATTTATTACTAGAATACAATACAAATTACAAACATATTTTTGGCACATTTTCAAAATAAACATTTTGTAAGTCTTTATTTTGTCTTTTTTTTTTTGTACTGAAAATAAACCGAAAATAAACCGAACCGAGCCCTCCTTGTAGTTGAACCTAACCGAAATGTGATTTTAGCGTATCGTTACACCCTTAATGACCATGTACAGCATCAATACTTTGTTGGGATTCCTTTTGTCTGGATTACTGCAGCAATGCGTCGTGGCATGGAGTCGATCAGTCTGTGCCACTGCTCATATGAGCCCAGGTTATTCTTGCAGATTAAATTTTCCAACAGGACTTGGCACCTGCACACCGTGCCAAAGCTACAAGTACTTGGTTTAAGGACCATGGTATCCCTGTTCTTAATTGACCAGCAAACTCGCCTGACCGTAACTCCACAGAAAATCAATGGAGTATTGTGAAGAAGATGCGATACATCAGACCCATCAGAAGAGCTGAAGGCCACTATCAGAGCAACCTGGGCTCTCAGAACACCTGAGCAGTGACACAGACTGATGGACTCCATGCCACACCACATTGCTGCAGTAATCCACAGTAATGTTTTCTTGTGATAATTCTTACAGCTCTTTTCTGTAAAATAAAAATAGGCTTATAGTTTTACACGCTTTTCCCCAAACATCTATTATAAAAGTACAATGTCAATATTTTGTCGCATTTTAAAAATAGAATGTTTCAGGAAATTGTGAAAGACATTCATGACAATAGGGCAAAAAGAGCAACAACTAAGTATTGATGCTGTAAATGCTCATACTTTTCATGTTCATACTTTTAAGTTGGTCAACATTTCTAAATATATATATATTTTTTTTTTATTGGTCTTAAGTAATATTCTAATTTTCTGAGATATCGAATTTAGGGTTTTCATTAGTTGTCAGTTATAATCATCAACATTAGAAGAAATAAACATTTGAAATATATCAGTCTGTGTGTAATGAATGAATATATTATACAAGTTACACTTTTTGAAAGGAATTACTGAAATAAATCAACCTTTTCATGATACAGTATTCTAATTGTATGACCAGCACCAGTATGTCAATGAACAGTATAAATCCTGAGAAAAGACCAGTCATCAATTCAGTTTGTCACAACTTAAAGGTCCACTGACATGATTTTTTTGACTATTCATCAAATTGCTCAAAATGTATATATATCATCATTTAAATATGTTCGTTTTTGCAAACAAAATGATAAATCCCTTTAATTTTGCTTTAAAAGTGATTTTGAACTTCAAGCCGTGTTTAATCATGGGAAATCCGATTACACGCGGACGCACCATCTGTGACGTAGTATGAGGCAGAGGGCTCTGGTCTCTTTAATAGCGGACAATTTAAAACACGACAAATTTAGCAATCTATGTGAAGATTTGAGCTATTTGTCTTCATTTTGGGAAGCAGAAAATAGTTTGGATGATGAAACAAGAAACAACAGGATCTAATTTAGGTCTGATGCTGTGTCAGACTTACCTTCATGTCATGCTTCATCATCAGACTGTTCAGAAGATGACTGAGCCTGCCCATAACAGTCACCAGCCAGACTGTCATGTCCAAGGTCACACTGTCATCCTACATCAGTTGAAGTCGCTTCTGTACATCTGCACGAGTTCTCCGTCTTATGGTGGAGTTGGTGACGGGTGTAGTCTTTTTTCTATTCATCTAAAAGAAAAAGTTCAGAAACAAGAAGTGAGTTGTGGAAAGGGGAACATTATTTTGTTCATATTATTACAGATTACATTACATTACATTATTATGTAATAGTGTTACACACATACCCTGATGCATGCTCAATAATCCAGGTAGAAAAATCTAAAAAAGCTAAGTCTGGTCCTCTGGACATTCAAAAAAAAAAAAAAACTGTCCAGATGACCTGACTGAGAATTATTGGCTTTGGTACCTGGATTATTGAGCATGAACTTTCTTGCCATAAAATTCTCAACTGTGTCAATATTAATAGTTTTATCTTTAAACATCTTTAAAATTTACAGCATTGAAATTCATAGTTAATTAAATAAAACTTTTGGGTGTTGTTATTGATGAGAAGCTGACATGGAAATCTCATGTAAATCACTTAAGAATAAAAACAAAAGCAATTGCATTACTGTACTGTATAAAGTAAAATAGTTTTTGAATGACAAAGTTTTGTATATACAATCCCATGTATTGTATAATGTAATGATTGTTCCATATTTAATCTATTGTATTGAAGTTTGGGGAAAAGCATGCAAAACTATTACAAACCCTGTTTTTATTTTACAAAAAAAAGAGCTATAAGAATTATTAAGAAGTGCTATGGTCATCCAACAAATATATTATTTAATTAATTGAAATTATTAAAAGTGTATGATTTTGTTGAACATAGTATTTTACAAGTCATGTATAAAACTCATAAAACTATTACCCCCAAATATTCAATTAAAATTTGTTGAAAAAAAAAAAAGAGTAAATATAACCTGAAGGGAATGTAAATGTGTAAATGTTACCTTCATTCAGAACTAGTCTGAAGGAGCCGTGTTGTAAATCAGGAAACAGGACTGTGAAGTTTACTTGATATCACCATAAGCATTTCTAAAACTATTTATATGTTTTAAAAGATGATTAAATTAAAGTTGTTGGGAATGTATAATGCAGGTGAAGGATACCTGTTTTTGTTTGTTTGTTTTTTCAGTTTGGAGATTGTTCAAGTGAAGGTTGTTGTTTGTTTGTTGTTTATTTTAATAAGGGGCAGATATTATAAGACTATTTTCTTCTTTCTGCAACTTTTCTTTCAGTGTTTTTTTTTCCTTTCTGATGAATTTGTTTTATTTTGAATAAATGAATTAACAAAACATGCAGCGCTGGGGCTGTTTGTTTCAGGGACACGTTGAATCAAACTTTATTTATTGTGCTTCATCTTCTGACTCTCATCATGTTCTATCGAGTGGAAACTTCAGATTAAACAAGTTGGATGTTCTCACGCTAGTTAGAACGACTCTGTGTCATGTTTTGAAGCATAAAGAAACCGAGTAGGACCTCGCTGCAGCAGAAACCTGCCTGAAGCAGCTACAAAACCAGTAATGTTGCAAAAATACGTATTTCAAGTAAACTAGTATTTCAGCCTGGCTGTATTGTTCTGCTGGCTGGTCAGCGCATGTTAGACATGCGACGCAAACGCGTGGATGCGGGGCCTTGTCTCTTTTGAAAAGACATCCAGCAGCAGGTTTGGTTCATTCAAGTGAACAGAGCTAACAGCTAGCAAATAAACAAACAGAACCGATTACCTTCAACTGAATGTCCAGTCGTCGTCCAGAGTCAGACCAGTCGACGTCTTAGTTTTACGAGCGCTTTAGTCCGACACAACAACAACAGCTTCTTGTCCAACAGTTGGAAAGGAAATGGCTACATTTGAACGAAGGGCGCGAAGCAAGAGGCGTTGATTGGTTGAATATGATCACATGCTACTTCCCCCAATAAACAAGAGTGGCGTTGATTGGTTCACATGCAACCTGCCTGACAAGCAAGAGTGGCGTTGATTGGTTGAGACGTACATGATCACGTTTTAACCCCAATCCAATCATAACGCATGAAGCTCACAAACAGAAAAATGGCAGAAAGCAAAGCAGCAACTTTTTTTTTTTTTTTTTTTTTCTGTTTCACGCCTGGAGTAACGCAGAATAAAATTGAATAATGATAGTAATAATGATGATAATAATAATACCCTGATGCATGCTCAATAATAATAATAACAATATACTATATATATATA
>JBBPBX010054709.1:0-23368 GCA_038048925.1 Garcialebias charrua | reverse complement strand
CAGTTTTCCCTCATTCGTGAACAAGACCCCGAGATACTTAAACTCCTCCACTTGGGGCAGGACCTCCTCCCCGACCCGGAGAGGGCATGCTACCCTTTTCCGGCTCAAGACCATGGCCTCGGATTTGGAGGAACTGATCCTCATCCCGGCCGCATCACACTCGGCTGCAAACCGCTCCAGCGAAAGCTGTAGATCACGATCTGATGAAGCCAATAGGACCACATCATCTGCAAAAAACAGAGAAGCGATTCTAAGGCCACCAAAACGGATCCTCTCAACACCTTGGCTGCGCCTAGAAATTCTGTCCATAAAAGTTATGAACAGAATCGGTGACAAAGGGCAACCTTGGCGGAGTCCAACTCTCACTGGAAACGAGCCTGACTTACTGCCGGCAATGCGGACCAAGCTCTGACACCGGTCGTACAGGGACCTAACAGCCCATATCAATGGGCCTGGTACCCCATACTCCCGGAGTACCCCCCACAGAACCCCCCGAGGGACGCGGTCGAATGCCTTTTCCAAGTCCACAAAGCACATGTAAACTGGTTGGGCAAACTCCCACGCACCCTCCAGGACCCTGCTGAGGGTGTAGAGCTGGTCCAGTGTTCCACGACCAGCACGAAAACCACATTGTTCCTCCTGAATCGGAGGTTCGACTATCCGACGGACCTTCCTCTCCAGAACCCCTGAATAGACCTTACCAGGGAGGGTTAAGAGTGTGATCCCCCTATACAGGTAGTCCCCGAATTACGAGCGCTCTGATCTACGAGGTTCCAGACTTACGAGCTGGCGAATTTTTGGAAAAAACGCAAAAAATACTGAGTTTTCATGTGTTTTTTCACCACAGTTAGTTAGATAAACATATGGACACACGTTTCCGATCATTTTTATGCACTCATAAGCAGTTTTTGGATGAAAATAGAGTGTTTGTAGTCGCGCTAGCGAAACCGTTCCAATTTACGAGCGAAATTCCGGATTTACGAGAGACATGGCGGCCGTTCCAAATTACGAGATTTCCGGTTTACGAGCGCCTCGTTGTAACGGATCTCGCTCATAAATCGGGGACTACCTGTAGTTGGAACACACCCTACGGTCCCCCTTTTTGAATAGGGGAATAGGTGGATAGGCGCAGCATCCGTAGTGAAGCGGGCGCTGTACCGGTCTGTCGTGGTGAATAGAGAGCTGAGTCGAAAGGCAAATCTCTCAATTTACCGATCGATCTACGTTCCCACACTCATCTATGGTCATGAGCTTTGGGTTGTGACCGAAAGAACGAGATCTCGGATACAAGCGGCTGAAATGAGTTTTCTCCGCAGGGTGTCTGGACTCTCCCTTAGAGATAGGGTGAGAAGCTCAGTCATCCGGGAGGGACTCGGAGTAGAGCCGCTGCTTCTCCACATCGAGAGGAGCCAGTTGAGGTGGCTCGGGCATCTGGTTAGGATGCCTCCTGGACGCCTCCCTGGTGAGGTGTTCCGGGCATGTCCCACCGGGAGGAGACCCAGAGGAAGACCCAGGACACGCTGGAGGGACTATGTTTCTCGGCTGGCCTGGGAACGCCTTGGGATTCCCCCAGAGGAGCTGCTCCAAGTGGCTGGGGAGAGGGAAGTCTGGGCCTCCCTACTTAGGCTGCTACCCCCGCGACCCGACCTCGGATAAGCGGACGAAAATGGATGGATGGATGGATGAACAAATCAAGACCCCGACACACACCCCGTCCCCAAATGTACTGTTGGTGAGTGTTGTTGTAAAGTTAGCTAACCGTTTGTAAATAAAGTTCTGTGCATGTTTATGGACCAGTATGTACACTTGTTCGGTCTCATGTCGATTCTCATGTCGATAAACGGGTGTGCAGCGCAACGTACGAACACCACGTGTTCTGAGTTCCGACTTACGTACAAAAATCCGGACTTACGAACGCACGTGTTCTGAGTTCCGACTTACGTAAAAATCGGGTTACGAACGGTCTGTAGGTCCGGAACTCGTTCGCAAGTCGGGGACTCCCTGTATTATAGGTAGAGTGTGTGTTTTAGCAGAGGTCAGCATGTATTTAATACTTATTGAGTTTGTTGGGAGCAGTGATGGTTATAAAGTCTAACAGCTGCTGGGAGGAAGGACCTGCGGTAACGCTCCTTTGTGCATTTAGGATGCAGTAATCTGTCACTGAACAAGCTCGCCAGTTCAGCAACAGCTTCATGCATGGGGTGGGAGATGTTGTCCAGCAATTATGTTATTAATTATTAGAGTTCTTCTGTCTCCCACCACCTGCGCTGGGTCGATGGGGCATCCAAGCACAGAGCTGGCCTTCTTGATGAGCTTATCTACCTGTAGCTGCTTCTTCTCAGCTGATGATAAGCTGCTGCTCCAACAGACAACACCATAGAAGATGGCTGATGCTACTATCAAGTCAAAGAAGGTTTTCGGGAGCACCCCCTGCACTCCAAAAGACAGTCTCCTCAGCAAGTAGAGTCTGCTCTGACCCTTCCTGTAAATTGCATCAGTGTTGTGAGACCAGTCCAGCTCATTGTTCAGGTGAGGTTGCGCCTGCTGACTTGAGATGATGTAATGAATAAACAGTATAAATAATAGTAAAATTACTTCATTAAAGCTTGTTTTACATTTTACATATTTTATAATAAATTGTTTGGTAATTTATTTTTGCACAATGTAGACATGAATAAAAGAAGAGAAAATGCACATGAAGCTAAACTAGTACTAAAATGTGAGTAAATATATGTTAAAGCATTTATTTAACAAATCTGTCATTAAATAATACAAATACATGTGTGTGTTATACATAAACAGTATAACATACACTGTGTGTATGTTATACTGTACAGTATAACACACTGTGTATGTATATACTGTATATACTGTACAGTATATACATGACACACACACACATTGTATTTAATATACCGGTACATAATATTTGAACACTGCAACATTGTCAGACTAGAACTATCAGTTATTTGTTTTGATTTTAGGTCCCCTGTTACTCTCATGTGAGTAAAGCAGTGGAATGCTGTCTGTATAGAAAATATTTTAGGCGTATTAAGTTTTTTCCGTTTGTCTTTTATTGGATAAAAAAAATAAGTTTGTGTTAACCACAGGCATAACACAAACTCCTTTTTTTTCCCAATAAAAGACAAACGTAAAATAAGTTGAACCAGGTGAGAATCGAACCCGAGTCAAGATAAAGTTTAGAGCGGCAAGCCGACGCTCTTCCAGTTAGCCACCGAGTTGTATTCCTTTTTCCAGGAGTCCACTTTTCCTATAAAGGAATCGCCCCTCGTAAAATCCTGGCTACGCGCAAGAGTTAGAGAATATTAGTTATATTTTAATGAAATTCAGCTCGCGCTGAAAGGCGGAAATCCTCTGTATGGGTGCGTGCTTCGTGTTATTTACGTTCTAACATAAGCTGATTTGTAATCAGTTATTAACAAAAATTAAACTCTGAAACACTAATTCAGCTAACAATTTTTTTAGGGGTTTCTGTAGTTAAATTTTAATGAAATTCAGCTCACGCTGAGGTTGTTGTTAGAAGGAGTTGATGACTCAACCCGCAGCAGTCCCGCCCCTGCTGCAAACAACGAATCAAATGATGAGCAGTACATGACGTCAAACTGGGCCCGGGAGCTCGGCCCGCTTAGAACCTCCGTCGGTGGGGTTCCAAAACTCAGGCTGCCGCCGGCCCGAGAAAGCAAATGCGAACAACACAAACCCGGGTTTGAAGCCGGGCTGGGCCGGGGAGGGCCGTGCAGTGCGAAAACGGCTAGAGTTATGTTACGGCTGCAGTGGTTTTTGCCTCTTTTTCCTGGTATGGTTCTGGAGACAGGCCTTCTGCAGGTGTTTTGTGTTGCCCTGATTGGTGCACTCCTATTATTTAAGCTGCCATGTATGCAGCAGCAAAGGAGGCTTTTCCCCCTCCCTCCTCCTCAGAACACCATTTTGGTTTGGTTTGTACCTTATGGTTGGTGTTGGTGAGTTTTGTCTACAGTAATCATTTTGGGTTTCTCATTTTAGGCATTTATTTATTCATTGGTATTCATTTTTCTTGGTTTCTTTGCTCTAAAATAATTTAATAAATACTTTTTTTAGTTAATCAGAAATCCTTGTGTGGTCTCCTTTAATGTTACCCCACCAAATGAGCCTGGTGGACGTAACATTGTGGGGGCTCGTCTTACGCTGAACCTTGTGGGTTTTTTTTTTCCTGCTTGGTTGCCTTGATTGGTTTTTTGTCGGTTTTGGTCTTACTTTTGTTGTGGTGTGTTCCTTGTGTGTTTGCTTAGAGGTCCATGAGGATTTTTTGTGTTTTGGTATTTTGTGTGCTTTCTTTTTGAGGGGGGAGGAAAGTCTTGCTGGTTGAATTAAGTGAGTGCTGTCTGGTGTTTGTTGTTTTGGCTACTCCATTTTTAGTTGACCCCGTTTGTTATTTTTGTTTGTTATTTTTGGGCTGGATTCTGGGCTGAGGGCACCGCCCTGGTTGCTGCCTGAGAGGTTTTGGCCTGGAGGAATTTGCTGCCAGTGGCATTTTGGTGCTTCAACTGCCTTGGCTAGCTTGGCTCTTGGAGGAAGACCTGAAGACTAGGCTAGAGTTAGTTAGTTTTTTTCACTTAGTTAGCTGTAGGAAAATGGAGATTTGCCATTTGTTTGCACCAGTCATGCATTTCTTTATAGTGGTTGGATAAAGAATTTGGTAAAAACTGGTTGGTATTTGGTATCTGACTAGCTGTTGGAATTTGGTTTTTGGTATTCTGGTTGAAATTTGTATTTGGTATTTTGGTTGGACTTTGGTATTTGGTACTGATTAGCTGTTAGAATTTGGTTTGTTAAAATGGATATTGTGAGTTCTTTTTTGGCTTCCCCAACTTTAGAACTTTTGGAAAAGCTCACTAAGGAGCTGATTCGTCAGGTAGCTGAACACTTTAAAATTGATTTTGAAGCTGCAAAAGGATTGAGGTTACCCCAGCTAAAGAGCTTTTTAAAAGACAATCTTGTAAAATTGCATGTCTTTACTATTTCTCTTTCAGATGCTGATATAACGGACATGACTTCCGATGTTGCAGATTCATTAACTGGTGCCTCTAAGTCGGATGAGGAATCTTTGGATCCAACCGTAACTCAAGATTCTCAATCAATGTTTCAATTTATAATAATAATAATAATAATAATAATAAACTTTATTTGTATAGCACCTTCCAACAATGCCTTGCATTGACCAAGGTGCTTAACAGGATAAAAAGATGAATAAACTGGAACAATAAATCAATGAAAATAGAATAAGAAACAACAGCAATAAAAGAAGGCAATGGAAATAAAAAATGCTACATACTAAAATAACACTAAAATAACACAAATAATAAAAGTTACACACTGAGAGTTTTTTTGAACAAGAGGAAATAAAAAGGCAATGTAAATAAAAAATGTTACATATTAAAATACCAAAAGTAATAAAAGTTACACACTGGAAGCTTATTTGAACTAGTGGAAATAAAAAGGCAATGGAAATAAAAAATGCTACATACTAAAATACCAAAAGTAATAAAAGTTACACACTGAAAGCTTTTTTGAACAAGTGGGTCTTCAGTCTGGTTTTGAACAGAGTCAGATCAGAGGTGGCACGCAGCTCAAGGGGGAGGCTGTTCCAGGCTTTTGGGCCGGCAACAGAAAATGACCGGTCTCCCCATTGTTTGTACCTTGAGCGAGGCACCTCCAGCAGGTGTTGACTGGCAGATCGTAAATCTCTGCCGGGCTGATGGGCTTTCAAAAGTTCTGAGATGTACAGAGGAGCAAGTCCATTCAGAGCTTTGAAAACAAACAGGAGCAGCTTGAACTGTATCCTGAACTGAACCGGGAGCCAGTGTAGAGAGGACAGGACAGGAGTGATGTGTTCATATTTTCGTGTGTTGGTCAAAAAGCGCGCGGCAGAGTTCTGTACAAGCTGTAAACGGGAGATGGAGGATTGATTAATACCAACATACAAAGCATTACAATAATCAAGTCTGGAGGTCACAAAGGCATGGATGGCCTTCTCCAGATCACCACGGCTGAGAAATGACTTTACTTTGGAGAGCAGTCGGAGCTGAAAGAAGCTGGTCTTGACAACAGAACTGATCTGTTTATCAAACTTTAAGTTGGAGTCAAGCTGCACTCCAAGATTTCTGACCACCGGGTTGAAATGGGGGAGGGGAAAACCAACACTGGGACTGGGAAGGATGTTGCTGGTGTCATCAGGTGCACCAAATAAAATGCATTCAGTTTTATCTGTGTTTAGGTGGAGGAAGTTTTGAGAGAGCCAGTGCTTAATGTCATTTAAGCAGTTGACAAGAGTGTTTGAACTGAGTGAGGGGTTGGGAGTGACTGGCAGATAGATTTGTAAATCGTCTGCATACATGTGAAAAGACAGGTTATGACGTGCAATGATTGATCTTTTTTCATTCAACCTTTATTTAGTCAGGTAAATCTTTTGAACCTCATGGGCTCATTTACGAAAGCGACCTGCTAAAACTAAAGAACAATGAACAGCAGTGATAGAATTTCATTAAACAATAAACAAACAAACAATAAACAATAGAAAACAAAAAGAGAGAAAAAAACAAAATATATATATATATTTTTTTCTATTTTTTTTTTTTAACAAAGTATCAAAAAACTAGCAAAACATTATAAGGTAGACGTATAAAATCAAAGACAGGAACAAATCTGCATTGGTTTTTGCCAGGATTCCAACAGATTCTGAAAACCATTTAGAGAAGTCAAGGTCGAGAGCTTCAGATCTTTTTGTAAGATATTCCATGAAGCAGGAGCAGAGTAGGAGAAGGCCCTTTTTCCAAGTTCAGTCCTCACTGACGGAACACTGCAGGTAATCATGTCCTGAGAGCGCACGCTGTAGCTGCACTCACGCAAAGACATGTAGGAGGAGATGTATGAGGGCAGCAGACCAAGAAGTGATTTAAAGATGAAAATGTACCAGTGGTAGAGTCTGCGTGAGGTTAATGATGTCCAATTAACCAGTGAATACAGGGTGCAGTGGTGGGTACGATAATCACAACCAGTTATGAATCTTAGTGCACCATGATAGACCACATCCAACATCCGCAGGGTGCTTGTAGGAGCATTCATGTAGAGAATGTCACCGTAATCAATGGAGGGAAGGAAAGTCACGGATACAAGGCGTTTCCTAACATTCAGTGTTAGACAGGATCTGTTTCTGAAAAAGAAACCCAGTTTAACTTTCAATTTCTTCACTAGGTTTTCCACGTGGAGTTTAAAAGAGAGATGTGAATCGATCAGGATACCCAGATATTTATAGGAATCAACAAACTCAATAGGGACACCATTTGAAGAAAAAATCAGAGGAGGATCTGCTGGAACCGCCTTCCTATTTGAAAAAAACATCCCTTTTGTTTTATCAGCATTTAGGACAAGTTTGAGACGGAACAAATCTGACTGGATGATGTCAAAAGCGGATTGCAGTAACTGGAAAGCCTTAGCTACTGTTTTAGCTCGGCAATAAACAACTGTATCATCAGCATAGAAATGTAAGGATGCATCAGGGATGCAGTGACCTACATTAGCTATGTAGATTGTAAAGAGAGTTGGTCCTAAAACTGAGCCTTGTGGTACACCATTTTTAACTGTTAAATAGCTGGAAGAAGCACCGTTATGTTGAACACATTGCCTCCGATTGGAAAGATAGTTAGAAAACCAACCGATGGTGTGATCAGAGAAACCGATTTCTGAGAGCTTATGACACAGGATGTTATGATCCACAGTGTCAAAAGCTTTAGACAGGTCTAAGAAAAGTGCAGCACAATAGTCCTTAGCATCCAATGCTTCAACAACATCATTCAGAACCTTCAGAGAAGCAGTTGTTGTGCTGTGTTTTTTCCTGAAACCAGATTGATGGAGAGGTAAGATGTTAAATGAGTCCAGATAGTTTTTGATCTGAGAGTTTATCAGTTTTTCTTGAACCTTGGCTAAGATGCAGAGTTTAGAGATCGGTCGATAATTGTTCAATGAGGTGGGGTCACCTCCCTTCAGCAAAGGAAGAACAAAGGCTGTTTTCCAAGCATCCGGAATGGTGTTTTGGCTTATGGACAGATTAAAGATGTGGGTCACAGGGACTGTGATGAAGGACTGGTTATGGTTGACTCCTAATGGCAGCATGTAAAGAGAGAAGAGGACTGGCCCTAGAATAGATCCCTGTGGTACGCCAGAGGTCAGAGGGGTTGATGAAGAGGAGGACAGATCGCCTATCATGACAGAAAAAGTTCTCCCAGACAGGTAAGATTTGAACCACTCAAGCACAGCTCCCTGGAGGCCAACCTGCTGAGACAAGCGGTTGATTAGTACCTGATGGTCGACGGTGTCAAAAGCTGCTGAGAGGTCTAACATCACCAGCAGAGCAGGGTTTTTTGCATCCAGGGACAGAAGAATGTCATTCTGTACTTTGAGCAGTGCAGATTCAGTACTGTGACGAGCTCGAAAACCTGACTGAAATTTTTCAAACAGGTTGTTGAGTTCTAGAAAAGATTGAAGTTGAATAAAAACAATCTTTTCTAGGACCTTTGATAGAAATGACAGATGGGAAACTGGTCTGAAATTAGAGAGAGCTGTAGGATCTAGGCCTGGTTTTTTGAGAAGAGGCCTGACCACAGCATGTTTGAAAGCAGATGGCACAAAACCTGAAGATAGACAGCTGTTAATGAATGACAAAACACAAGGACCAATTACATCAAAGGACTGTTTGAACATTTTAGAGGGAATGATGTCCAGAGAACAGTTAGTTGGTTTCATCTGCTGAACCACCTTGGTGAGGTGAGGGAGTGAAACCAGGTCGAATTGGTCAAAAACAGCTGTGGTTATTGCAGAGGTACATGACTGGATGGTGTTGGATGAACTGACAATGTTCTGCCTGATAGAGTCTATTTTGTTGACAAAATAGCTCTGAAAGTCATCGCAGGTAGACTGTGTGGCAGTTTTCAGAACATTGACAGATGGGTTGATGACAGACTGGAGTGTGTTGAAAAGCGTCCTCGGCCGGTTGGAGCTGGTGGAGATTAAATTGGAGAGGTACTGTGATTTGGCCTGTTTCACAGCATTATGATACTCACAGAGACAGTCTCTCAGTATTCCTTGAGATACATGAAGCCGGTCGCGCTTCCATTTTCGTTCTGCTTTTCTGCAACGTTGTCGAAGAGCTCGCGTCGTTTCGTTGAGCCATGGTGAAGGTTTGTTCTTTGAAGATGCCTGTTTGAGAGGAGCGATGGAGTCCAAGATCGTTGTGCAGGTGTGATGGAAGGAGCTGATGAAGTCCTCAGGATGTAGAGATGGGTCCAGGCTGACAGCAGAGCAGAATTCAGTGCTCTTAAAGGCATCAGTGAACTCACTTGGAGTTAATGGGGTGATAGAGCGACAGAAACGTGCTGGGAGAATAGCTTTCGGTGCAGGAGAGGTGAAAAATTCGAATAATATGGGAAAATGGTCTGAAATACAGGTGTCCAGGATCTCCACAGCAGGTATTTGTAGGCCGTGGGAGATAATTAAATCGAGTGTATGACCCTGACTGTGTGTGGCCCCCGAGACTGACTGCGACAGGTTGAAAGAGTCCAGGAGGTCCTGAAACTCACATCCAAGCTGATTACTTGGGCAGCAGGTGTGCACGTTGAAGTCTCCACAGAAAAGCCAAGAGTCAAACTTTGGCATTAGGTCAGCCAGTAGTTCAGAAAACTCACTGAGAAAGTTTTTGTTGTATTGAGGAGACCGATAAAAGAGGCCACACAGAATAGGTTTTGCAGATTCCAGCACAAAAATCATGCTTTCAAAACTGGAGTAATTTTTCTGAGGCAACAATCGGTACCTGAACGCCTCATTGAAAACTGCAGCCAGGCCCCCCCCTCTTCCAGATCCACGCGGAGCGCTCAGATAAGAGAAGCCAGGTGGGAGGAGTTCAGAGAAGCAGCTGTTGTCTCCAGATTTCTGCCAGGTTTCCGTGATCAAAAACAGATCCAGACGATGAGTGGAGATCAAATCACTTAATATAAAAGTTTTATTTGTGATCGATCTGGCGTTAAACAATGCTGACCGTACAGGAACACAGCCAGTTACGTCACTCTCAGCTCGAGCGAGCGGGCGGAGGTTCTGTTTAACGCAGCCTCGCTCCACCGCCCTCACGGGGGGACAAGATGGATACTGATCGCTGGCGTCATGATTGATAGCAACAAGGCATCTGTTGCGGCGGGCAAAGGAGCGACGGACATCAAAGACGCTGAATTCGGGAGGTAAGTCAGCCGTCGGCGTGTTGTGAGACGAGAGATACTTTTTAAACCTCACCAGAACGCCTGCCCTCGTTCCGCGTCTTCTGCGCCGCTTGTTGCGTGGCAGCGTGGTCGTGTTGCGTTGTAGGTAGGCTGGTATGGACGCCAAGAAAGGTGGAGGTGGAGGAGGCTTGAAATGTCCATATTTGCCAGTAGCCGGTGTGTTGATCAGCGAGTCTTGGAGACTTAGAAGAGTTGAGCGATCATAGACCAGGAGCGAGGATGCATCGTCGATGAAAAAAAGGCAGAACACGAACAACAGTAAAAAGTTCAGGAGAGCATGTAGACGGCGTACCATCAACAAAGGCGCCATCTTGGATTTTTTTTTTTTTTAAAGATCTGAGGTTGAAATGAAGTTTGAGTTGGAAAAGTTACGGCTGACACATGAACAGGAAGAAAGGAGGTTGACACGTGAACAGGAAGAAAGGAGGTTAGCACGTGAACTTGAACAGGAAGACAGGAGATTAGCACGTGAACATGAATTTGAAGAAAAGAGGTTAGCACGTGAATATGAGGAAAAGAAGTTGGCACAAGAACAGGAAGAAAAGAGGTTAGCATGTGAACATGAGGAAAAGAAGTTAGCACAGGAAGAAAAGAGGTTGGCATATGCACATGAGTTGGAGCTTAAGAAATTATCTCTGGAAGCTGAGCATCTGAAGTTGAGGTCTGAGAACTCTTAATCTGTCTCAAGTTGGTGATGGATCTTCTGGACGTAACTTGGTTAACATGTTGAAGCTGTTACCTAAATTTAATGAACAAGATCCTGATGTGTTTTTCTCTTTGTTTGAGGACATGGCAGAGGACAATGACTGGAGTGATCCAGAATGCTCCATTCTACTACAAAGTGTGCTGGTGGGTAAGGCCCAAAAAGCTTATGTTTCATTACCTTCAGCTGAAAGAAAGGTGTACAAATCAGTTAAAGAAGCTGTTTTGAAAGCTTATGAACGGGTACCTGAATATTACAGGCAACAATTTAGGAACTATAGGAAGGCTGAAGAACAGACAAATACAGATCTTGTCAGAGAATTAAACACACAGTTCTATTGCTGGTTATCAGCAGAGGGTGTGGATGATTTGAAATCCCTTTGTGAGTTGGTAGTGTTGGAACAGTTTATGAACATTGTCCCACATCGGGTTGCCACTTATGTTAATGAACATAAAGTAAAAACTGCTGCTAAAGCTGCCATTTTAGCAGATGATTATGTTCTGATGCATAGAGCTGTGAGGGATTATAATTTGGAAGATGGTCATAGCCCTAAGGAATCCCACCATGAATGGCTCCCTAGTGAATCTAGATGGGATCCTTTTTTCATTCAACCTTTATTTATACAGGCTAGCCTCGTTGAGTCACGGGGACTCATTTACAAGAGGGACCTGTCTCACTCACACCAAACAACCATCCACTCTCACACTCACACCTAGGGTCAATTTAGAGTCACCAATCAGCCTAACATGCATGTTTTTTGGTCTGTGGGAGGAAACCGGAGTACCCGGAGGAAACCCACGCATGCACGGGGAGAACATGCAAACTCCACCCAGAAAGGCCCCCGGACCGGGATTTGAACCGGCAACCTTCTCGCTGAGAGGCAGATGCTCTACCAGTTGTGCCACCGTGCTGCCCAACTTTGGATCCTACTTTGCATTCTAAAGACAACTCAATTTGTAACTATTGTCGTGAGAAGGGCCACTGGAAAAATGAGTGTTCTTGGAATTCAAAATCTAATCAAAGTAGAAGTAATCAAGATCATCGAAAATCTGTGGCTTTAGCCAGTGTTTCGCAGTGTCATTCAGTGGAGTCTACACCTCCAGCTGAAGTTGAAAGAGTTAGACCAACTGTTTTAGCTGCACCTGTTAACTTTAAGTCTTTTCCAGAACTGGACTGCACAGATCCCCTGACCTTTGAGAAGGATGTTGGACAAGACTATGCTCCTTTCATCACACAGGGGTTTGTTTCTTTGTCTGGCAGTTTAAAAAAAGTGGCTGTGAAGATTCTGCGTGACACTGGAGCATCTGAGTCTTTCATATTGGAATCTGTTTTGCCATTTTCTCCAGTTTCTGATACCGGTTGTAGTGTCTTGATTAGAGGTATTGGGTTGAAAACTTTCTCTGTGCCTCTCCATAAGATCTACTTGCAGTCGGAACTGGTTCAAGGAGAAGTAAATGTAAGCATTCGTCCTTCTTTGCCTGTGGAAGGTGTGTCTTTCATTCTAGGAAACAACCTGGCAGGTGGACACGTGTGGCGATATGTTGCACCTCCTCCGGTGGACCGAGCTTCTCTATCTGTTTCAGACAAATGTGCTCGAGACTTTCCTGAGGCATTTCCAGCTTGTGCCATCACTCGTTCTTTGGCTGAAAAGAAGGTTGAGTCTGGTAAACCTTTGGCTGAAAAGAAGGTTGAGTCTGGTAAGCCTGGTAAGAGGACTGCCTGTTTGCCAACTCTTCCTGTTCCCTTGTGTTACGGCTGCAGTGGTTTTTGCCTCTTTTTCCTGGTATGGTTCTGGAGACAGGCCTTCCACAGGTGTTTTGTGTTGCCCTGATTGGTGCACTCCTATTATTTAAGCTGCCATGCATGCAGCAGGAGGAAGGCTTTTTCCTCCTCCTCCTCCTCCTCCTCCTCCTCCTCCTCCTCCTCAGAACACCATTTTGGTTTGGTTTGTACCTTATGGTTGGTGTTGGTGAGTTTTGTCTACAGAAATCATTCTGGGTTTCTCATTTTAGGCATTAATTTATTAATTTATCTAGCAGGTATTCATTTTTCTAGGTTTCTTAGCTCTAAACTAATTTAATAAATACCTTTTTTATTTAATCACAAAATCATTGTGTGGTCTCCTTTAATGTTACCCCACCAAATGAGCCTGGTGGACGTAACATTGTGGGGGCTCGTCTTACGCTGAACCTTGTGTTTTTTGTTTTTTTTTCCTGCTTGGTTGATTTGATTGTTTTTTTGTCGGTTTTGGTCTTACTTTTGTTGTGGTGTGTTCCTTGTGCTTGTGTGTTTGCTTGGAGGTCCATGAGGATTTTGTTTGTTTTGGTATTTTGTGGGCTTTCTTTTTGAGGGGGGAGGAAAGTCTTGCTGGTTAAATATGTGAGTGCTGACTGATGTGTGTTGTTTTGGCTACTCCATTTTTAGTCGACCCTGTTTCTTGTTTTTGTTTGTTATTTTTGGGCTGGATTCTGGGCTGAGGGCACCGCCCTGGTTGCTGCCTGAGAGGTTTTGGCCTGGAGGGATTTGCTGCCAGTGGCATTTTGGTGCTTCAACTGCTTTGGCTACCTTGGCTCTTGGAGGAAGGCCTGAAGACTAGGCTAAGGTTAGTTAGTTTTTTTCACTTACGGTAGTTAGCTGTAGGAAAATGGAGATTTGCCATATGTGACCAGCCACTCCAAATCCAGGAACAAGTCGGCACAGCTCTAACTGAGAAAAAATCAATAAACCTTCAACTTCTGAGAAATTAGTGAAAATCGTGTTTTTGCTAAATGTACCAGTTGAAGTTGTGAAGAAACCATCCCATGCTTTAAAAAACACTTTATAAGTGTTTAAACTGATAAACTTTGTGTTAGAAATCCGTTTGTTTTCAGAGTAAAACCAAGCCGCAGTGATTTGCGTACTGGGGGCGGGGACCCTCACAGCTGATTAACATGCGGGACTTGTTTGGCTGGTATCAGAGCTTTGTTACTGGCTTCGGCCAATAACGTGCAGATTTGAAAGAAGCACATGGCTACTTAACATCTATAGATCGCCCAGTGAACACAAGGAACAAGGAAAATAATAAAATAAAGCCGATCAAAGCGTCAGAGCTGTCAGCTGTTTTTCCGACCGACCCGAGGGGGAAAAAAAAAGAAGCCTTACTGCGTGCGCAAGCAAATCGCAAGCAAATCAGTTTCCATCCATACATAATACATGTACATCCATCCACTATCTTTATTTCATTAGACAAAGCAGACACACTTAATCACCGCGCCATGCGCGCAGCCACTGCGGTAAAGTGAGCCTCTACTCGGCTCCGTGTCTGCAGCCATGGTCTGTGTCCAGCTGCGCATCGCGCAATCACACGCGTTGGATTGGCTTAGGTTTTACAAATCGCAGCAAAGAAACTAAAATTTAAAGCACGATAATGGTGCACCAATTATGCAGATTCAACTGGCCGTTTGAAAAGGTAAAATGTACAGTTAACATCGGATGGATCAGCCGTTGACGCAGCTGTCAGCTGCTGTCATCATGATAAAAAAGCTGAATGGAGCAGCGTGTTTAATTAAAATAGCCTTGTTTTTCCCAGATAATTTTGCTCTAAAATGTTTTTGTTTATCTTTATGTAAGGTTATCTTTAGAATTTATTTTTCATGTTAATATATATTTGGTGAAACAAGAAATCTTATCTTTCTTTCTTTGAAATACATTATTTGGATGAATGGATGGATGGATGGATGGAAACCGACCAGCCCACAAAAGCTTAATAAAAAAGACCTACAGCAAAGATAAGGCCTTTCTGCCCTGATGACACAAAAGTCATGTAGCACCAACACCTTTGTGACATCTAAAATAAGTCTGTGCAGGAGCTTGGTGTGTGTAAAGCCTTATTTTATTTTGTTTTCCCCCTGTCTAACCTTCTTAGATGCAACATAAGCATCTCCTGAATTTACTCAACATCTTCAGCTATTATACAAACTTTTCCAGTGTCATCAACTTTATAAAGTGCATTCCTGTCCTGTAGGGGAGACCGGGTATGGTTGTAACACTTTTTGCTCCAGCACCTTTAACTCACAGAATTTTTGAGCTAGAGTTTTCAAACTTTTATACAAAATACCCACATTTGTTGACTACAAATGGCACCAATTCAAACCTCTGCAAGAATATCACAGACCTCATGAGTTCATGTCAAATACATGGTGGTCCTTTGTTACAACCACACTTGCTGGGGTAAGTTGTAACAATTAGACAAAATAAGCAAAAACAGAGGCCACACCATGTGATATGCTTCAAAAAGAGGTTTACTGAATTAAAAGAACAATACAAGAACAAAATGTCTCTCTCTCTTTCTGTGACTGACCATAACTCAAATACAGGTGGTCCCCGACTTACGAGCACATCGACTTACAACGTTCCGGACTTACGAGCTGACTAACGAATAGTAAAGTTGTACAGAACATACAGAAAATACAGCACTGGAATGTGTTTTTAGATGAAAGTGTGTTAGCTATTGTAAACAAAGTTCTGTGCATGTTTATGAACCACGTTTGTGTTGAAAAATGGGTTCGTAGTAGCGCTAGCATACATTTTCCAACTTAGTCGGGGACCACCTGTATACTGTTTGTGTGTGCATGTGTGTAAATTATTCTACTAGAACAATCTTCCTTAACATGTAGACCTATAATGCCTAAATATAATATAATGCCATATAAGGCCTAAATATGTGTTACAACTAGGGATGGGGCAGATCCGATCCAGTATCTGTATCGGTATCCGATACCAGCATTATTTAAGTATCGGGTATCGGATCAAACCTGCCGATACTTTTCCGATCCAGCTTCAAAGAGCACTTGTGTTCAATCACAATCTGTGACTGCCCTTTTTAACATTGTGTGAGATAAACCCAATGAAGACACTCTTAAGCCTTACAATAAGGGGGTTCCCTATTGTAAGGCTTAAGAGTGTCTTCATTGGGTTTATCTCACACAATGTTAAAATGAATAGTTTGGGTGCAAAAGTTTCATTATACAGAGTCAAATACCTGAACAGTATCGGATCGGGAAAGTATCGGTATCGGTCGATACTGAGTTAATAAGTATCGGATCGGAAGTGAGAAATGTGGATCGGTGCATCCCTAGTTACAACCCACCCCAACCCTGTCAGCCATGTTTAGCTAGCTGTAGTAGCATAGTGGTTTGAAATTAGCACAGGAAAATGCATCACATTTTGCCTGAGAAATTACACTTTCATCTAATGTAAGTTATATGGTTTTATCTGCAACAGTATAAGTACTAAACAAAATATAGTCATGGTCAAAAAATTTACTTTCTTACCTCAAAATCAGTTTTTTCTCCTTAGTATCTGCATGTACCTGTTTCCAGACTTGACAATCACAATATGGTATTGTGGAGGAAGCGGGTAAACACTGAAATGATCATGTGAATCCTATCATATCCCTGATTGGTGGAACTGGTGGTGTTACAACTCTCCCCATGTTACAACTATACCCGGTCTCCCCTACCTTTAACACCATTTTTATTATACTTTTACTGCTGTTAATATCATAATTTTTACCATTGGTGTGTGATACTGTTCATTAAATTTTTAAACCTCTTTTATGTTGTGTGTGTGAAGCACCTTGATAACAGTTTATCTGTTTTTTTTTTTCATTCAAGCTTTATTTATACAGGCTAGCCTCGTTGAGCCACGGGGACTCATTTACAAGAGGGACCTGTCTCACTCACACCTAGGGTCAATTTTAGAGTTACCAATCAGCCTAACATGCATGTTTTTGGACTGTGGGAGGAAACCGGAGCACCCGGAGAAAACCCACGCATGCACGGAGAGAACATGCAAACTCCACCCAGAAAGGCCCCCAGACCGGGATTTGAACCGGGGACCCTTTTAACTGTGCTATATAAATAAAATTGACTTGACTTGACTACTGTAGTTGTGACCCTTATTTTTTGGGGTGGGCTGTAACAAAACAATTAACATTATTAATGTGTAAAACATGTCACAATAACATAAAATACAATTCTTTGTATTAATGTTGTTTTTTTAAAGATCAAAAGGAAGTTTGCCAGTAGGGGTGTAGGAAAAAATAGATTTTTTAAAGACTCTGGATTCTTAGTCCTGGCGATTCAGAATCAATTCTAAATGCTCCAAAATCAATTTTTAAACATGTTTAATTTTACCCTGATGCATGCTCAATAATCCAGGTACAAAAATCTAAAAAAGCTAAGTCTGGTATTCAGCTCAGTCTTAACACCCTCTCACAGTGGATGAACCAGTTTGCTGATGACAGCCGAAACCAGCTGCTCACATGATGGAGGACCATCAGCCTAACAATGGATCGTTAGCACCCTGATGGTTGTTTGCTATTCACAGAGGGCTGAGTGATACCAGCAATGACAGCATTATTGTCCCCCTCTTATAATGCTTGAGTTAAAGGTTACTACACTTTGGTAGGCTGAAGTCTGTTTTTGTCTGTATATTTTGAATTATTTGTATGTGATGGACTGGAGACCTGTCCAGGTGCCCTCCGCCTCTCGCACAGTGATGACTGGACATGGACACCAGTGAGCCCCATGACTCTTAAAGGAAGAAGTGGTTAAAGATGATGGATGGATGAATTATTTGTTCCTATATTTTTATTTTATTGTTTTAGAGGAATCCAGGCAACTAAGCTAACCTAATACAGTACTGGTAATTCAAGTTACAGCATTTAATGCATTCCTGTATTATTTGTTTGTATTTTTGGTATGAATATCAAATGATTCAAAAACTTTGATAAAGTACAGAACCTACAATTATTGTTTTAAATAAATGTTCTATTTGTTTACATTGTTGTTAATGTTTTCAGTTTAAAATTATTGTTTTAAATAAATGTTCCATTTGTTTACATTGTTGTTATTCTCAGTTTAAAATTATTGTTTCAAATAAATGTTCCATTGGTTTACATTGTTGTTTAATATTCTCAGTTTAAAATTATTGTTTTAAATAAATGTTCTATTTGTTTACATTGTTGTTAATGTTTTCAGTTTAAAATTATTGTTTTAAATAAATGTTCCATTTGTTTACATTGTTGTTATTCTCAGTTTAAAATTATTGTTTCAAATAAATGTTCCATTGGTTTACATTGTTGTTTAATATTCTCAGTTTAAAATTATTGTTTTAAATAAATGCTCCATTTGTTTACATTGTTGTTTATTCTTTTCAGCTTGTCAGTTACAAAGCTGAAACTAAATTTATGACCATTTTAATAGAAAAATCATTTTTGAATCAAAAATTGTTTCTGAATCGAAAAATTGATTTTGAATCGAATCGTGATACCAAAAATCGGAATCAAATCAATTCTCCAGACACTGAGAGATTCATACCCCTATTTGCCAGCAAAGCTGAAATTCTGCACACCTTCCTAGGCAGAGTCTGTGTTGACAGTCAGTTCTGGGGGTTGGGTTAACGCAAATTAATGTAAATGAACAGCAATTGTTAACACCCCCAGGTAATGCTTCTGGAATGGGGACATTCTTCCAAAACTTTGAAGCCTGTTTTCTCCCTAATCTTATTTGCAGATTGCCAACATTGAAATGGCTGTATCTTCTTCATTTTTTTTTTTGAGCGACATGTGTTTGGCATCATCGGATAGCTTAGAACCCACACTTTAAGATTCTGTAAATAACTCAAAATGACCCAGGGGAGACTTGTTCCTGGTTTTGCCACGGCCAGTCACATATGTTCGCACCGGTCATGCATTTCTTTATAGTGGTTGGACAAAGAATTTGGTAAAATTTGGTATATGGTATCTGACTAGCTGTTGGAATTTGGTATTTGGTATTCTGGTTAAAATTTGGTATTTGGTATTCTGGTTGGTATTTGGTATATGACTAGCTGTTGGAATTTGGTATTTGGTATCTGACTAGCTGTTTGAATTTGGTATTTGGTATCTGACTAGCTGTTGGAATTTGGTTTGTTAAAAATGGATATTGTGAGTTCTTTTTTGGCTTCCCCAACTTTAGCACTTTTGGAAAAGCTCACTAAGGAGCAGACTCGTCGGGTAGCTGAACACTTTAAAATTGATTTTGAAGCTGCAAAAGGATTGAGGTTACCCCAGCTAAAAAGTTTTTTAAAAGACAATCTTGAAAAAATGAATGTCTTTACTATTTCTCTTTCAGATGCTGATATAACGGACATGACTTCCGGTGGTGCAGATTCGTTAACTGGTGCCTCTAAGTCAGATGGGGAAACTTTGGATCCAACCGTAACTCAAGATTCTCAATTAATGTTTCAATTTAAAAGATCTGAGGTTGAAATGAAGTTTGAGTTGGAAAAGTTACGGCTGGCACATGAACAGGAAGAAAGGAGGTTGACACGTGAACAGGAAGAGAGGAGGTTAGCACGTGAACTTGAACAGGAAGACAGGAGATTAGCACGTGAACATGAATTTGAAGAAAAGAGGTTACCCTCATAGCAGAGGACTCCGGGGCGGACCTCGTTTTGCTCCGCCCTTCATCCGCTCTGCGTGTGTACGTTTTGCACCTCAGTCGCAGCTCTGCTCCGGAGCAGGGATCAGCCGACACTCGAGCGACCCCCTACAGTGCAACGTATTGGGTCCGGCCGTGATTCGTGGGACGTAGGTGCTTCAGGCGTTGTGATTGCTCCGCCTGCCTCATTTGAATCAGCCCTCTGAGTGGATGTTCATTTGCGCCGCGCTTTTTTTCAAACCAGTCTTCAGTAACGGGCGACGTTCGAGCTGCAGGAAGCAGCTACAGAGACGTCTCCTTCGGTGGATTAACTTCTTGCACTGTAAGTAAACTCTTCAAACTGTTATGTGCTTGTTTGTGCAGATGAAAGTGGGAATTACGGTTGATTGGCAGAGAGTTCACTTCAGAGAAATTAAAATTTTAACCCTACGATTCGCACTTACTACGAACTGTTTTCTTCTGCTCTTTAAACTGTTTGCTTAGCGTTGTATTCTGGTCGTTTGTGGGTTTCACATGCTTTATTTTAAGTGTTTTATTTGAGCCACGTGACCCCACCGTGTTGTGCTAACTGCTAGCTCAAAAGCTAAGAGGCGAGTCATCCTAGTTTTAAACTGTGTTTCTGTTTCTTGACTTTGTTCTAGTGCTTCCTTGCTGGCTCTTGTTTTGAGCTTCATTCTTTGATGTGTTTTAAATTACGTGAATCACTGTTGCATGGTTCTGCCAGGTTCTTCGGGTTTGTGCTAAGCTAATAGATTTGGTTCGGATCGACTCGGATTGAATTCACATTAAGCTGAAATCAGGAGAGTGGTTTTAAACCGTGTTATTTATTCATTTATTTTTCTCTGCCCTTTGTTGATTTTTAGTTATTTTTCAGGACTTCTTGTTTCAATGTATTGAGAGCTAGCTTTCACTAGCGTTAGCTTAACAGGCCTGGGGCCTGTGTGCCAGAAGTGACTGCTTCGTTTGTAGATAATGATACATTTAACAAATGTTCTCATGTCGGTTCTGGAGGAGAGGTTCTGGTCTGAAAGCTCGACTCTGTGCTTTTGAAAAACCATTACTGTAACTAGCCAGGCGCCCGTAGGCTGCACAGAGCTAAGTGGAGCTATAGCTCACGTTAGCAGTCACAACATGGCTGCCGACAACAACAGCTCCCTGCGTGAACACTCTCTAAGCGCTAGAAAAGAATTGTGTTGGCAGATTAATTTAAATAAAAACGGTCCAGTGGTTTAGTTATCATTAGTTCTAAAAACTCATAAATTAGGGTAGGTGAGTAATGAACAATTCTACAATTCTGTCTAATCCTGTACTTACAGTAGTTTGTCTGATCGTATTAAATGTGTGAAATTGTATTAATGGATATGTTGTGATTGAACTGTTTCACAGTTAGCTTTAATCCATAAACCTAAGTGAAGATGTACCTATGTTTTTATCACTAGATTTCATGACACACACCAAGCTGTCCTGCATGAAGATGCCTGGATTTTTCAGACCCTGCACAGTGAGTGTCATTAAATAATTAACATTACATCTGTGTATTAGGTGAACAGCTCATCAAACATGCTTAAGGACTTTCTCTTGTTCAAACTGAGTTATTTCAGTAATTCCTTTCAAAAAGTGCAACTTGTAACAAGAGGCTGTGCAGAGCAGAATGTTAAGGTTTGTCACCAAGGTCTCTGCAGCTCCTCCAGGATCTGCTGGTGCACCAGAAGAACCTACTCCAGCCAGTCCTCCTACAGCAGGGGTGCTCATTAGGTAGATCACGATCTACTGGTAGATCTCTGAGGTAGTACTGGTAGATCGCAGCGTGACATTAAAAAAAATATTTGTCAGCCTATCAAACATCCTGTCACTTGATTGACATACAGGGCAGCCATTCACAGCCCTCGTTCTCTCAAACCAGGTCTGAGAGATTTTCGGGGAAACCCCATCCCCGCTCCCCCACCCCCGAAGGTGTGAACTTCTCTGTGTATGAAGTTGCACATACAGACGGCTGCAGTCCAAAGTTTTTCTGCACTAACAACAGTTTTAAATAATGTCAGAGAGCTGAGTGTTTTTCTGCTACTCACCCTTTTTCAGCATGCAGGAGCAAAACTAATAAAATCCAGGGTCCAAAGAGACGTTATTCACCAGTTTGGACAACTGTGATCATGCAGTTGCTGCATGCACAATGAATACAGCTGAGCCTAGGGTTGCCAGATTAAAAAAATGCCTTATTTACCACCTCCTTTTCTGAGCACATGTTCAAGAAACACAACACAAACTTCATCTTGCTCAAGATGAGAGTTCTGCAATGGAGTTAAATTCAAAGCAGTCTGCTCCTCAAACAAATAGTGTTAAATTATTATTTTATCTATGAATGTTTCTGTTAAATTATTATTTTGTATAAATGTTTCTGTTCAGTGCCCTGAGATTACTTCTTTTGTGAATTGACGCTATATAAATAAACTGAATTGAATTGAATCTTAGAACATCTTTACTCAGCAAACACAACAGTTTTGGTCAAAATACTGTACTATCATTTTAAAGCCACATTACTATAGTTCATAATTTCTTATCTGGCAACTCGACTGACATGAAAACTACAGCATTTGTCATGTAAACCAGCTTATTTTTTGTTTATTACCCCGAATAAACATTGAAAAAAAAACACTAATGTTTCCACAGGTTGTTCTCGTGTAAACGGGGCCTTATAGTAGGTAGATCACTTTGACTTGATCATTTCAAAAGTAGCTCGCATGCTGAAAAAGTCTGAACACCCCTGTCCTACAGCAAGCCAGGAGTCCATGGACAGCTCACCCTCTCCCCAGTAAAAGACGCCTCCCCGCTCCCTCCCTCCAGGTACAGTAATGAAATGTTATTTTTATTTTTCTGAGTTGTGTCATGTTACACACAGTAACTTCATCTGTTAATCAATTTGTATCTGCTCATGTTCACAGCCTGCTGCTCCTCCTCCACCAGCTCCACCATCACTGACCTGCCCACCTTCACATACCACCACAGCATCGTCAGAAATGTACAGCAAAGACATGTCAATGTTTTTTCCTTTATTTTTTGTTTTATGCTACATCTACTGTAATATCACCTCTCTCTCGACAGCCTCCAAAGCGTCACGCCCCCCTGGTCCATCCACACATGTGTACCACACCACACAGGTAAGGAGAAGTTGTTGCTGTCTGTGTTTTCATTTCTGCAGATGTTGACGCACATGTTCATTTTTGTGTTGCTGTAATTTCTACACAGCTCACATCGTGGACTTTCCTCATGGATGGACAAGTGTCCTCTCTGTCCTGCCTGCCTGCCTCCCTCCCACTAGCACCTCTGCATCTACACAGTGCACCACACCAATCATGTAAGGACAAGATATTTTTCATTTTCATGTTGTCTTTACAGGCAGTTCATTGTCCAGCTGAAAGTGCACATGTTCATTTTTGTGTTGCTGTAATTTCTACACAGCTCACATCGTGGACTTTCTGTTTTGATCTTACTGCCGTAGATTTCCATGACACACACCAAGCTGTCCTGCATGAAGATGCCTGGATTTTTCAGACCCTGCACAGTGAGTGTCGTGAAATAATTAACATTACATCTGTGTATTAGGTGAACAGCTCATCAAACATCCTAACATGCTTAAAGGTCCATTGACATGATTTTTTTTACTATTCATAAAATTGCTCAAAATATATATATATATATATATATATATATATATATATATTAACATTTAAATATGTTCGTTTTTGAAAACAAAATGATAAATCACTTTAATTTTGCTTTAAAAGTGATTTTGAACTTCAAGCCGTGTTTAATCATGGGAAAACCGATTACACACGAACGCACCATCTGTGACGTGGTGAGAGGCAGAGGGCTCTGGTCTC
>JBBPBX010054708.1:0-23368 GCA_038048925.1 Garcialebias charrua | reverse complement strand
ACACGAGGTGCGGGTCAAAGTCCTGCAGGTATACCCAGCAGCACCTCGTGCACACTCTTCCAGTAGATGTAGACATAGTCGTAGGTGTAGACAGGTCTTCTGTATTACGGTGAATGATGAAAAGAGGCTGTTCCTTCCGTGTGGTGGAGTTAAATACACTCGGGGCGGGCCCACACTGTAGGTGGGCGTAGACTAAAAGGTTATTCAGTATGACGTTGACGCGGGGGAAGATATCCAATAGGAGCTAAAGGGCGGAGCTATACGAAGTATAACATGCTGTCTCCCTCCTTGCTAGCAGGCTCCATTGGGAGCTGCCTGGCTAACTTACTACGGTGGCCCTAGACGGCCAAAATTCTACAGCGGCCGAATGCACAGGAGCGGAAAAATATAATATATAATTTTTTTAAAGTTTTAAAATCGATTTTGGGGCTTTTAGAATCAATTCTGAATCGCCAGGACTAAGAATCTTGATTCTTTAAAAAATAGATTTTTTTTGCTGCATCCCTAATTGCTACACACTGAAACCTTTTTGTCCACACTAGATACACACACTAATATTACTGTATGAGGGACGACCGTGGCACTGCCTACGTCATATTCAGGGGACGGAGAGCAGGCAGGGGGAGGGGGGTCAAAAACACCAGATGAGAATTTTTTCACTTTGCAAAGTCTAAATTTGAGTTAGGATGACATTTTTGACTTGTGAAAATTTCTCAACAAGCTTATTTTATGCTTTTCATTAGACTACTATTAGCTTAAAAACACTTTTCATTTCTCCTTTAAGACCACAGCCAGGTAAGAGAAGACACCAGCCTTTCAGACACCAGGGCCGACAACTTTTCAAAAAGCCAAAGAGTGAGAATTTTGTTTGTGTGTGTGTGGGGGGGGGAGGGGGGAAGCGCGGCGGCAGCGCGGCGGCAGCGCGGCGGCAGCGCGGCAACAGGGTTTGATTTTGCTGGTGAGCTTCACCTGCCCTCATCCTGTTGGCTACATCCTACAATAGAAATTGACTGAAAATGACTCTCTACACTCTACTTTATAGATCTGTGTCAGATTGAAAGACTATTTCATGTTTGAATATGTATGGAGGACCGAAACTGACATAATTAGAAATAAAAAGTAGAAAGAAATATATTAATGGACGAATAAATAACTAAAACATATAAAAACCAATAAATAACTTAAAATGCACCAATTTCGTCTCCACCCTCATCTGCCCCACTCTGGGCCCTTGAGCAAGGCCCTTAACCCACACCATCTGCTGCCCCGGGCACCCTAGATATCAGCTCTCTGCTCCACACAGAGGGCTGTGGTAGCTCGGTGGTCTGTGGTTGTGTCAGGAAGGACATCTGGCGTGAAAACAATTGCCAAATCTTCATGCGACTAGTTCGCTGTGGCGACCCCTAACGCAGGGAGAAGCTGAAAGAAGAAAAAATAAAAATAAATAAAAAAGGAAACCTTTCCTTGATCAGCTCTTCTCCTATTGGTCAACAGACGTGCACGTCCACGTGTAGAAGTCTGTGCGGCCTCGATTTAGTTTAAGATTTAGTTTAAAACAAAAACACAGGTGTTTTCCCGTTTGTTTTGTTTTAAACTAAACTTTAAACTTTAAGTTCATATATTCATTTAATGGTCTATTTATATATTTCTGCTTTTATTTCTAATGTCAGTAAGTCCTCCATAAGTGTTAGTATTTACCACCTTTTTGACTGTGTTTTAACTGTTTCATTGTATGAAAAGCATTTTATGATGTAGGTTTAGTCAAAAACGACAAGAGAAAAGTTAGACATTGTTCATTTTCCAGTGGGTTTAGCAGAAAATGTACATATCAACAGCGAAACGGCAACAAAACATATAAATACACAGTGCCTAAATGGTAAGCAGATGAGTTGTAAACAATTGAATTTTAAGTGTTTTGAACTGTGTGTTCACACAAAAAGCTGGGAACAGCTGGAATTCATCAAGTCTCATATTTTGTGTGATTGATTGTACAGGCCTTTGGTGATTAAAAGTGAAGTTCTGCAGCCTGTCTCCTGTGTCGTCTCTTCACCACCTCCTCAAGTCTCATATTTTGTGTGACTGATTGTACAGGCCTGTGGCCTTCTTAGAGGCCTTGATGATTGTAGATGACGGCTCCCACTTCAAGCATGGCTCCAAATCAGCCATCTTTCTAGCCATGATGGAGGAGAGGGTACCATCTAGTGCCAAGCTATTCCTAGTCTTTGTTTTGTTGAGGCCCACCACCGAAAAAACCCTCTCCAGAGGACCAGACTTAGCTTTTTTAGAAAGAGTTACAAGTTTTTTTATTTTCTGATAGTCATCAACCAACAGCAGAAAATAAAGAAAAGCTTTTTAAAAGAAAAGCTACATAGGGAAATCTCATTTACATAAAGAAAAAATGCTAAAATGTTAAAGCAGCCTCATGGAAGTTGTCTACAGTACTTGTTGTGGTGTGATGTCTCCATCATAGCAACTTGTTCAGCTTAGCCCTGGTGGTGAAGCCAATGTTCAGCTTTCTTCCTGCCAAACAAATAGAGCTAACATAAATACTGTGTTATGCTAATGATCAGAGAGACATATTGGACAAGAAGTCATGTGGTGTTGGGCTACTGGGAAAGTCATTCTTACTAAAATTAATAAAACTTAGCAGGTTTCTTATCAGGAGGTGAGCACCATATTGGGTTCCCCCATACTCACTTGTAATATTAGGCATCAAAAATAATCATGAATCATTTTCAAACACTTACCAATGGTAATGTCATGAGCCTGTTCACAGCACTGCAGTGCTGTTGGCAGCATGAACTTCGCACACAGCTTGCGAATGAATTTTAACATCTCCAACACAGACATTTACAAATGTAAGACAGTGGGTAAAATGTGCTGTGCAAACTCCCAGCATTTAGCAGCAATAAAAGCATAATGGAAAAAGAGACAGTGGAATAATATCTCAATGTACCTCATCATGAATCAAAAATATTGAGGACTGCTTGCGCTGGAGGAGCAGATTTAATGTGGTGAATGTTGGAAAGGAGGCCTGGTAGAACAGGAGGTAAACCTCAGTTATAGGGTCAGTAAATGCCACCTGAAGTCTCTTGAACCTTGCTTGCTTTTCATCTTGAATAAAATAAAATATAATTTTGTGTGAGGACAGTGTACAGGTAAAGATCTACTGGTATTTGTAATAGCTGCATAACAAAAATTGGGCTCATAAAGTCTCAGGATTCGGGTTACACAGCGCTCGAGGCTTAACCATCGGACAGAGATGTGGATCAGGCAGACATCCGGATACTGTATATGGTTCATTTAGCACGTTTGGCTATAATCCTGCACACTTCTCTGCTGTATCCATCTCGTTTTTCCTTTCTTTCTAACATGTTTGATATTAATGTAATTTAACCCGCTCACCTTTCCTGTTTTTCTTCAATTTGGGAAGAGTCAGACCGCAAACACGAGATCCTGCTTCTTCAGTAACTTTCGGCTCCGTGGAAACTCCTGCAAACTGTTTCCAGGTAGATGGAAGGTTGGAGCAAAAATACGGACTGGATAACAATGTGGATGTTCTTCACCAAGGGTTGTGGTAAAACGTGGAGCGGACTCATGTATTTTCCCAATACGGAAGTGGAACGGAGTTGAGATTTTGACGTTTGTCAGTTTTCAGCGTGAGAAATGTGAATGCGGCGTGAGAGCGTGTGAAACCCCTCGAATGCGTGTGTCTCACGGTCATTGCGTGAGAGTTGGCAGCCCTGAGACACACACAGTCCTTGCAGGTCCGGTGAGCCCAAGCTAGTACGTTTACTTTCAACGTCTCCTGGGGTCCGCGTGGATCATCAGAAATAGTGGCAGCTCCTGGTTGACTTCAAGACACGATGTTTCTCAAAGGAAGTTCATTAAGAACTTGGAGCTTTTTAGCTCTATTGAATTTATGGAGGCATACATACCTTCTTGGCTGATAAGCCAGTCTTTGACTTATGACTCCAGCTTAATTCAGCTTAAAGAGAAAGGACATGATAGTTCTTGCTGTCCGTTCAAACCGAAACATTCAAGGAAGTGAAATGCTTTTCTTAAAGAGTTGAGATCAGAAAAACTGTTTTCTGATTGGTTGTGGACCAGAAGAAGAGAGTTAAGTTAGGCTTAGAAAGTCAAGGTTAACAGATGGTCTGTTTAGAAAACAAAGATTGTTTAGGGAGGACAGCAGACAGAGCGGCAACTTTTCATCTACGGCTTGATTCACTGTCTCTAAACAATTTAAACAAAGACTGGAAGATCATTCTGACATATACATGTACTTGCACTTTGACATAGTTTTTCTGACTAAGACAGAGGAAAAATATACCAGCATATTAATGATCATTCACATATTAAGAATATACTGCTCATATGAAATAAACACAGGTGATACTTCAGATTACATTTGTATTAGAACATAATTAAAAGTAGAAATAGTGTCTTTGTGAGAGATTATGTTCTTAGACTCCAACTAAATGGAATAAATTGTGTTAAATGTCTGTTTACTGAGAGGGTCAGTAAAAAGCATCACTGGAACAGTTCAAAGCATCTCACCATCTCAGTTGACCACGGTTAGGTCCACTACACTTGTTTTAACAGTGTTATGTGAGATTTTCAGTGCTACAAAAGCATAAAGCAAAAACATCCCAATTTGATACCTGGAACAACAGTATAACATAAATTGATATAAACAGATGGCCATGAGCAAAACCCAAAAGCATGGGCGTAGCCAGGATTTTATGAGGGGCGGTTTGTTTAAATAAAAAGTGGACCTAGAAAGAGCAACACGCCTCGGTGGTTCACTGGAAGCGCGTCGGGTTGCCACTCCAAACTTTATCTTGACTCGGGTTCGATCCTCACTTGGTTGAACTTATTTTACGTTTGTCTTTTATTGGATAAAAAAGGAGTTTGTGTTATGCCTGTGGTTAACACAAACTCATTTTTTCATCCAATAAAAGACAAACATAAAATAAGTTCAACCAAGTGAGGATCGAACCCAAGTCGAGATAAAGTTTGGAGTGGCAACCCGACGCGCTTCCAGTGAACCACCGAGACATGTTAACTGGTTTGACATTAGCTGCGTCTCTATATCTTCTTTTTCTACCTCTCTTAACACAGATCTTGTGTTGTGCGGGAGTTGTAGGCGGGACTTCATAGGCAAAGTGGGCGGTTCGTTCAAACCCCCCCTCACTACGCGCATGAAAAGTGTATCTTGGTGATCACCAATTCTTTCCCTCATCAAAACATAACACCTAAAAGATTTTCCACAGAGGCCTAAAGTAGTTGTTGTCTTCAGAGTGTTGGCATGCCATGCCAGTTGTTGCGTGAGCTGCTTTTCTTCCTTTGCCCAGCCAGGTCTTCACATAAGGCTTTGGGACCCATTGCATGCATGGTGGTCCAACTGAGCTGACAAAGAGGTTTGCAGCATTCTTGGTAGTCAGTTTGCTCCTGTCTTCTGTGATAATGTTATTCATACTGAACCCACACTCACAGTCTGCATTGCTTGCTGACAATGTATCCACCGCCACAAGGAATTTCTTCATGGTGTTAGGAATGCTTCATCCTCCACTTGCCTTGTACTCAATGAATCCAAGGTGGGCCTCATGTTCATTCAGGTTTAGGAGACGGCACAAAGCCTTTACCTCATCTTCTCCATATCGTGGATTGTCATTGTCCCACTTGTCAGGGTTAAGGACTGCCATTTGATTTATAAGTCTACTGTAAGTTTCTCTTCTGTTGGCTGTGACATTGGCCTGGACTCTATCTGCAGTTGTAAACAGTCTGTCTTTCAAACTTTCTGCCACTACTTGCACAAACTGTGCAGAGTCAATGATGGGAGACCGGCCATCTCTTAACTGTACTCCTTTGAATTTCATCCCTTCCTTGGCCTGGCTTGCTTCAACTACCTATTGTCCTGGGTATGAACTGAGACTTTCAATGCGTTTGACATACATTGTCATGATCTCATGGGCCTTTGGGAGTGTGATCTTCCTGTTCTGAAGAAACTCTGACAAGTTCTTTAGCCAGGACATCTTTCATCAGAGCAAGACTTTTTAGGAAATTTACAGAGCACAGCTTAGACAGCAGACCTTGGAATTTAGCTCTCTCGCTGTTGTCCCTTGTCTTATCGTCTGATGCCTCATGAAAATGTTGTGCCAATGCTGGATAAGAATGCCATACTGCACTGACTCTCATGTATGAAGAAGCAACCCAGCGGACACTGAAAACTCTTCCTATTCTTCTGAGTGTCATGTGCAAATTGTGCGCACATTCACTTAGTTCCCACATATTTTTTGGTGACTGGCTGTACAATGAGTACAGGCTGTCAAGGAAGGCCTGGAAGTCTTTTGTTCCCCCTGTTGCTTCTAATGCCTGGTCCACAGCAAGCTCCAGTCTGTGATTAAGGCAGTGCCACAGAACAATGTGTGGAAAATCATCCTGGAGCAACTTCCCAACACCTGACTTCACTCCCAGCATCACACTTGCCCCATCACCAGTGTTGGGTGTAACGCGTTACTTAGTAACGTGTTACAGTAATGACATTACATTTTTCAGTAACGTAGTAGTGTAACGCACTACTTTGAAAATGCCTGTAATATATTACAGTTACTAACAAAACCTTACATTCGTTACTTGCGTTACAATCAGGACCTTTCGGAGAATAGTTTTATTTATTTATTTTATTTACCTTTCGGAGAATAGTTGTGGTACGAGGACGACGGAGCGGACCATAGACATTATATATAGATATCTATGGAGCAGACTGTCACGTGGGGAAAACAAAGACGTACGCGATGACGTCGGAACGTCATACGTCAACGTACATAGACATATAAAGGTACATAGACATACGGCAATGTCATTTTATGGATGGAAGTATTCATATTATTTTTCTTTTGTCACGAGAAAGGACAAGAACATTACAGTAGTGTGCAAGCTATGTCTGGGCCACAACAAGACACTGTCTACTGCTGCGAACTCGACGTCAAATCTTTACAAGCATTTACAAAGACAACACGCTAATGCTAAGCTAGTTGCTAAAGAGCCGCAGAGGGATGGTGCAAGTTTGATGCCGCCACCGTTTAAGCAGGCTCGGCTTGAATTTCACCGCCAGGCAACCACTACAAAGGCTGAGGTAAACAAACTTGTAAACAAACATTTCAGATGTTTTATTTTTTATTTTGTTTTATTTTTTTAAAACAGAAGTTTTACATTTTGATATTGTCATACCTTTTGAATGGCACGTTTACATATGCATTGTGCTTGTTATGTAGCACTGCTGTTTTACTTTTTCATCAAAAATGAGTGTCAAAAAGATCTCTAATATCATTATTGAAAGATAAAAATTAATACAGGTTAAATCTCAGGTATTAGAGTAATCCAAAAGTAATGTAACTAAGTTACTTTCAGAACTGAGTAACTAAGTAGTGTAATATGTTACTTTTTTAAAAAGTAACTAGTAATGTGTAACTAATTACTTATTTTGGGTAACTATCCCAACATTGCCCATCACTGCAAAATCCAATTAAAACTCCCTGCAGCAATTCAGTGGTGAAGCCACTCTGGAACAAGCAGTTCATAATTTGTTCTTTGAAATCAACTGCGGACAAGCATTGTAGCTCAACCAAATCCAAGGGGAAAGCAATGTGTTCCATCTCTCCATCAATGCTGGCTTTTAAAAATACAATTAATGTTGATTTGTGCCCTACACTGGTTGACTCATCAGCTAACACCGTGATTTTACACCTATTTTCTACGATTTTACTCAGGAGCCCTTTTTTCATCTGTGAAGACACATGGTCAATTATATCAACACAGACTGTTTTGCTGTGCAAAACACGACCCAAATCAGCAGAATTAGCTTGCTGCAGTTCAACAAGACTCTGAAAGTCAGTAAATGGCTTGTTTTGTTTGGCCACATAATACGCTGTTCTGAACACCCTGACAGTCATCTTCAATGCAGATTGCTGACTGGTCGCGTTCATGTTCAGAAGAATGTCTTATTTTGCTGTCTGAAGAATCTTAATTACTTCTGTGTGTACCTGGGAGTTTCTGTGCTTATGATTTTTTTTCCGAAGTGGTAAAAGCTGGGTAGCTCTTGAATTGCTATAAAATGGAGCTACATTTCCCTCAGCCCACTGACTGGCAATATTGACACCATAAGATGCCATGACACCTAAATGTTGAACGTCATGGCATGGAGTGCATCCTAGTTTTCCATTTGTAGCATATAACCATTCATTTATGCTTTTAAACTGTTTATATTGTTCCTGTGTCCAGATAGAAGGATAATCAGTAGGCCTAGCATCATGACCTGTTTGTTCTGAAGCAACTTCCACTTCATCTTGCTGACGTGGTGTCTCCTCATCCCGACTGAATCAAACTGCTCAAAATCTTCATCAGCTGTTTTTTTTTATTTTGTGGTGTATCTTCTCATCTCCAGTCTCCACTTTTCTTTTGAATAAAGACATTATTTTTCTCTGCATGCTGGTCAAGTTTTGATTTTGTTTGAAAATGTTAACAATTTATTGTTTTCGTGGTTTTATGTAAAGGTTTGTAGATTATAAGTGATTTATTGTTCGTCCTGTCCCGATACAAGCGGACATTTTTAATATTAGTGCACCACCTTTGCAGAATGATCCAGTCTATTTAATCGAACACACCAATCCCCTTGGCAACCACTGTGTTTTGGAGATAAACGTGCAAGGTCTCTCGTGTAAATTAAATGAAATCTCTGGTCATAGAAGTGTTCTCTAGCTGTGATGTGTTGTTGAAATTGAGCGGAATTAAATGAAATACAATTTCATCTCTCTTTGCTTTTACTTAGGATATTTTGTAACAATGTTGTAGCGGAGTACTTCTAAAGGATGGCAGTTGACAAAAGCTTTGAACTCCGAGCAGTGCAAAAGCTGGAGAATTGAGGCTGTAGCATAACACGAACAGTTCAGAAATAATATAAAGTGAGAAAAAAGCTATTTATTAACTTATTAAGTCATGTTTTTGACTGTTCATTGATAGAAAAACCAGTCAGTCTTGTCTGATCAGTGGGTGCAATCACGGCTGCGTGCACCTGCTGATTCTTTACAACAGACAGCCACTCTCCTCTCTTGGGGGTACTGAGTACCCCCGCTAAATCTTTTAGGGGTACTCAGTACCCCCCGGGACCCCCTTACTTTCACCCCTGAATACATCTATGATATATCTTCAAGAATAACACTTAGATTATTTCTAAATGATAAATAGTCAACCCAAGGATCATGTTTTTAGTTGGGTGTTTTATTCTTTTTTACATTTGTGATAATGGGTGTGGTTTATCTATATTCTCACAAAAACAAGTATGGGCACTTTAAGGTTTGGAGCTGGTAGCCAACATAAAAAATATTGAATCTTTAACAAGATTAAAAGATTAAAGGCAGATGTTGTATTACTCCAAGAAATTCACAAATTACCCTCAACTGTGGAGCTATGGAGGGCGCGTGGGAGTTTGCCCAACCAGTTTACATGTGCTTTGTGGACTTGGAAAAGGCATTCGACCGCGTCCCTCGGGGGGTTCTGTGGGGGGTACTCCGGGAGTATGGGGTACCAGGCCCATTGATATGGGCTGTTAGGTCCCTGTACGACCGGTGTCAGAGCTTGGTCCGCATTGCCGGCAGTAAGTCAGGCTCGTTTCCAGTGAGAGTTGGACTCCGCCAAGGTTGCCCTTTGTCACCGATTCTGTTCATAACTTTTATGGACAGAATTTCTAGGCGCAGCCAAGGTGTTGAGAGGATCCGTTTTGGTGGCCTTAGAATCGCTTCTCTGTTTTTTGCAGATGATGTGGTCCTATTGGCTTCATCAGATCGTGATCTACAGCTTTCGCTGGAGCGGTTTGCAGCCGAGTGTGATGCGGCCGGGATGAGGATCAGTTCCTCCAAATCCGAGGCCATGGTCTTGAGCCGGAAAAGGGTAGCATGCCCTCTCCGGGTCGGGGATGAGGTCCTGCCCCAAGTGGAGGAGTTTAAGTATCTTGGGGTCTTGTTCACGAATGAGGGAAAACTGGAGCGTGAGATCGATAGGCGGATAGGTGCAGCATCCGCAGTGAAGCGGGCGCTGTACCGGTCTGTCGTGGTGAAGAGAGAGCTGAGTCGAAAGGCAAAGCTCTCAATTTACCGATCGATCTACGTTCCCACCCTCATCTATGGTCATGAGCTTTGGGTTGTGACCGAAAGAACGAGATCTCGGATACAAGCGGCTGAAATGAGTTTTCTCCGCAGGGTGTCTGGACTCTCCCTTAGAGATAGGGTGAGAAGCTCAGTCATCCGGGAGGGACTCGGAGTAGAGCCGTTGCTTCTCCACATCGAGAGGAGCCAGTTGAGGTGGCTCGGGCATCTGGTTAGGATGCCTCCTGGACGCCTCCCTGGTGAGGTGTTCCGGGCATGTCCCACCGGGAGGAGACCCAGAGGAAGACCCAGGACACGCTGGAGGGACTATGTTTCTCGGCTGGCCTGGGAACGCCTTGGGATTCCCCCAGAGGAGCTGCTCCAAGTGGCTGGGGAGAGGGAAGTCTGGGCCTCCCTACTTAGGCTGCTACCCCCGCGACCCGACCCCGGATAAGCGGAAGAAAATGGATGGATGGATGGATGGTTGAAAATACTATATAACTCACCAAAAGCATGTGTCAAGACAAATAATCAAATATCTTCAAGCTTTTGTTTAGAGAGGGGCACAAGACAGGGATGCCCACTTTCACCAGCATTATTTGTTATGTTTATTGAACCTTTAGCAGCAGCAATAAGGTAAAGTGCTGACATTAAATGCATACAGTGTAAAAATATAGAACATAAAATTAGTCTATATGCTGACGATGTTTTACTTTTTCTTCAAAACTCAGAAAACTCTATATCTAATGTTATCAAATTAATAAACTCATTCTCACAAGTTTCTGGTTATTCTATAAATTGGTCAAAATCTACAGCTCTTCCAATAAATTGTGTGTTTAATACTTCTTTAAATGAAAAATTACAATCAGGTAATATTTCATACTTTGGTATTAAGATTTCTCATATATTAGAAGACTTAATAAAATTAAATC
The DNA here is from genome assembly GCA_038048925.1 of Garcialebias charrua. Lineage (NCBI taxonomy): Eukaryota > Metazoa > Chordata > Actinopteri > Cyprinodontiformes > Rivulidae > Garcialebias > Garcialebias charrua. The sequence goes on along the minus strand of JBBPBX010054708.1, from coordinate 12,291 downwards.
ATATACCACTTTTAAAGAAAATTGAAGATGATCTTACTAGATGGAAATCTCTACCAATTTCACTTATGGGAAAAGTTGCCTCAGTAAAGATGATGGTCTTGTCGAGAATAAATTATTTATTCTCAATGATTCTAAATAAACCTTTAAATGAATGGTTTAAGTCCTTGGATTCTTTCATATCTAAATTCCTTTGGAAAAACAAAACTCCACCTATTAGCTTAAAATCACTACAGAAATCTAAAGAAACCGGAGGATTAGAACTTCCAAACTTTTATCACTACTATTTAGCAAATGGGTTAGAATATATTTCAAAGTGGCTAAATCCAAATGCACTAGATGTTACTTGGTTAGATATAGAGTAAACTTTATGTAATAATTAGGGTTTCAGATCTGCCATTTATTAGTATTAATATAAAAAAACATGTCTGCTTTAAAAGTATCAGTATTAGCTCATCTCTGACAGCATGGTGGGAGTATCTGAAAATGACAAAGTCTTCACTACTGTACTCCCATGCAGACAAACACCCATCTCCAACAATCATGTCATACAGAAAGAAAATATGTTACATTTCTCAGGTTGGAGACTTAAGGGAATTGAACGTCTGGAACACATATTTGATGGTGTAGACTGTATTTCATTTAATGAATTAATAATACAATATGGCATTGACAATAAATACTTCTTAGAATATCAACAAATTAAGTCTATTGTAAAAAAGAAATTTAAGCTTAAAAGAGAATTGTTAGAGACACCAATATGTGTGTCAGAATTCATTAATCTTAAATAACCCAAATTGTTATCTAAAATACACAAGAAATTGTCTAGAATCGATGACTCCATAACACTTCCTGTTGCAAAATGGGAGACAGATTTATCAGTCAACTTTGACCAAAACACCTGGTCTCAAATATGTTTAAAAAATTTAAAATGACTAGAATATCTAATTTACAATTAACACAGTATAAAGTTCTCTAGAGAGTACATTATACAGGTCAGCAAATGTTTAAGATGGGATTTACATCATCCAACAATTGCTCACAGTGCTCAAGTAATATACCTGATGATTATATTCACGCACTCTGGTTCTGTCCACCCGTTCAGATGTTCTGGGTACAGGTATGTGAAGACTTGTCTAAATGTTTGAAATGTAATATCCCACTCTCTCCATCTGTTTGCTTATTGGGTATCTTTGAAGATGTTATACTAGAAAAAAATACATCCTGTATGCTTTTCACTGCCTTATGCATCGCAAAGAAAACCATACTCCTAAATTGGAAAAATAAAAATAATCTTAGCATTAATCAGTATAAAAATCTTCTGTTAGATCATATTAGTCTTGAAACAGCATCTGCCGACACATCGGATCAATCTATTTGGCATTCTTTGATCGGCTCCGTTACGTAGTGAGGGTGGGGGGTCTGGGATCTGGCCTTGTGGGGCATTGGGGCTGGTGTGGGGGAGGTTGGGGTATGGGACGCCGGGAGGTTGGGGCTGCTTGGGCGGGGAGGACCCTGCCTTCAACCTGGGGAAGACCGGGGGGTTCTGGGGGATGTCTGCTGGGGGCGGCATGCGGGCCCTCGGGTGGTCGGTGGCGGCGGTCATGGGTCGCCGGTCGGTGACCCGGCTGTGCTGGGGTGGTTTCGGGGTGGGTGCCGGGAGCTTGGGATTCTGGGGGCGTGTCGTCCCCGGGCTGGGGCCTGGTGGGGGTCGGGGGTCTTGGGCTCTGGCGGGCGGGTTGCCGGGCTATGGGCTGGCTCACGCTCTGGTGCCCGGCCCTGGCCGGGGGCCCTCGGCTCGCTGGTGGGTTGGGGGTTCATGCGCTGGGGGTTGGGTGTTTGGGGGCGTGACTGGTGGCCATGGGAGGGGGCAGGTTGTCCCAGACCTGGGTGTCTAGTGTGTTATGTGTTCTGAAAGTTGTTAGTATGAAGGGTGGGTGTAGTATTTCTTCTGGGGTGGGGATTGAGTGGATGTCCTTGATGATGGTCTGGGACCATGCATGGCCAGTGGGCGGGCCCTTTACTATGGTGGGGACCCGCTCCCGGTGCTTCCTGTCTCTGACGACGGTTGGGCGGGCGCTCTTGGCCGTGTCGTCCATGTGGGATTTCGTGTCCTCCTGGGCGGCGGGCTGACTGCAGTTAGCAGGGGTTTTGGCGGCCCTGGTGGGTGTGGGCTGTTGGTCCTGCTGGTGGTGGCCCTCGTGGCCGTGTCCCTCTCTGGTCTGGGCTCAACAAGCCTAGAGGTTGGAGAGGTGTTTGGCCTCGATCCTTAGGTGGACGTTGGCGAACTGGGGGGGTATGCAGGGTCAGCGGGGGGAGCTGACTCGCTGTGGGAGCAATGTTCCTGCAGTTATTTTCCTCCCATCCCTTACCACGCGCCTCTGCCCTCTTCATTTCAAATTAATACATGTAGGGATTTGAGGCTCAGGTGTGTTGCAACGTTTTTACATCTCTGTTGTTCAGAACCACCTGGAACTCAATTTTATTATACACCTTAGACATTCATTCATTTATATTCATTTATATACATCCTCAGGAGGACACGGGTGACAGCCCGTCTTGTATGTGGCCCCCAAGCAGAACTGTTAAACGTCTTGCAGTTCTGCTTGGGGGCCACATACAAGACGAGCTGTCACCGGGGGATCACAGCGGGAGTGCAGCCAGAAGTTACGCAATGTTTGTTCACTCAACGGGGGGTAAAAGACGTAAGAAGGGGAGTCTTGCGGAGTATAACCCAGCCTTAAGCATCACAAGGTCAATGACCAGATAACGCGGGAGACATGCAAAAAGACTTAAATACAAACACTAACGAGACTCAACACAAACTCTTGTGAAGCATCACTGTTATGTACCTTGGAGGTGAGAGAGTTTTTTTAAAACATCATTGTTATGTTTGTATTGGCTGCAAGTCTGCTGAATGCAGCAGCCTGCTGAGAAACACTTTTTTTAAAACTAAGCCTGCTTCAATCAGAGTTGATTAGGCAAAACTGCTGCCAAACTGCAGATCTTGCCTATAAAAACTTTAGGCTGTGGTTTGAACATAGTGGAGCCTTGCTGAGAGCAAGTGTGAGGTTGAGATTGCCAACCAAGTTTGGTGGACGCAAGCAAGAGGCTTGTTGGAGCAATGAGACTTGTTAAGGTTTAAGTTTGGAGACACTAAGGGCAGTGTCTGTACAGTTGTCCAAGAGGGGGACAGCTGGGGTTAACAGTGAGGGACTGTTACCTTTTTCTCTTTTTCTTTTTTATTGTACTTTTGACTTCGTGAGTGATGGTAGTCCAGTTTTTGTGTTTTGTTTGTGTAGAGGGACATTTGTAAGGTAGATCGTCACCTGGGGAGACACGACGGCCCTGTACAGGGTTGGGTTTGCCTGGGTGGCGTTTTATTCTTTTTGGCCAGACTCACTGGTCCACCATTTCTTTGAACTTTTTATTATTTAATTTTTCCTTTGGATGCTAATCCAGGAGAGGATGCTCCAGTCCTGGTGAGAGAAGCCTGCTTGGAGTGGCTTTATTTTAGGTTCAATACAATTTGTTTTAATTCTTTTTCTGTGTCCAGTGTCCACTTTGTATGTTTTGGCCTTTACCGGTTGTAACATATAAAATGGGGGGCTCGTATGGGATGTGAATGAACGAGCTGTTTAGGTTAGTTTAGTTTTGATTCAGTAGTTGTGCTGGATCTGAATGAAGGAGCTAATTTGGTTTGCTATGATTCAGTAGTCATCTGGGATTGACTGAATGTACTAGTTTGTGTTTGTACAAACGGTAGTAGTAAGCTGTGTGCTTTTTCTGTGTACCTGCTGTGCATGTTGGGGGTGGTCTGTTTTTGAACAGACATTATTTGAGCTTGGGTGCTTAAATATTTAATGGGGGGCTCGTTGCTAAGCTAGATTAGTTAAAACACAGTGTTTGTGACAGGAAGTTTCACAAATAGCCTTGAGCTGTGTTTTTGTGTGTTCCGTGCGGTGCTAAGCGTATGCACCTGATGGTGCTTGCTTGGTTGAACAGTTCTACTGTTCACATTAATTGAGGGCTTGTCAAAAGCGTGGACTTTAAAATTTTGTCACTTCATGTTTGTGGAGGACTTGACTTCAGCAGTTGGAAGCTGCTGAAGCTTCTCTTTGGTGCTGATTGCACTGAGTACTATAAGCTGTGTGTATGTGTGTACTGCTGTTGCTTGTGACACATTCAAGGGCAGTAGGGCATTTGTATTTTGGTTCACGGTCATCTGTGTGCAGGACATTTGGTGGTGAGCTGTTTTGAGTAGGCTGTTTAAAAAACTGATTACTGTTTTGCTAAAAACATGGCATTTAATTTAAGGAAATTTATTGAACAGTCCACAGTGTAGGTCTTTGCAGACTGCACAAGTGAACAAAAGCTAAGTGTAGCTAACCATTTTAACATTGACTTTAGAAAATATGCTGATGACGAATGGTTGGGGTGTGCACTGCTTTATGAATTAACTCAGCTTATGATTTTCATGAGTTGTATGAGCAACTGCGTTTGAGAGAAAAGGAGGAGGAAAGAGAACGTTTGATTGCAATGGAGAGAAAGAAGCTTGAAGATGAGCGAGCTGCTCTTGAGCAGGAGCGAGCTGCTTTAATAGAAAAACAAGAGCGGGAACTTTTGTTTTTAAAGGACAACACCCACCATGTTTGCAAATTTCACCGGCATTAATACGGTAAGTAGTTTTGACTTTAGAAATAAAACAGCAAAGTTTTTTTGGTATAGTAGAGTAATAACGCTAACTGTGTTATTTCATGATTTTCATGAGATTTTAGCACCAGATCCGGCAAACTCTGCCCCTCTCCATATATGGGCCACTCACGTCACTAAAGTGACCGCCCCCCTGAATGCATGCATATGGCTCTGTGCATCACCGTGCTGACTTCATGCTCCATCGCGTTGCAGTGTTTTGTGTTCAAAACACTTTAAATTGGAAGACTACGAGTCAGCAATGATGCAGGCATTTGGATTTAAGGGGAAAAGAGGTACCAGACTGAAGGAAGACGCTGTGCCAACTGTCCATGCAGTTCCACCGTGCACCGGACCTAGAAAACTGGAGTCATCTCGGTCCGAGGACCGACCACTGAAGAAGGCCCGCACCTCCACAGTCGTGAGAAAACGGGAGGTATTTCGGGTAAGACTTTGCTCAATTTAGGGTTGCCAACCGTCCCTTGAAAAACGGAATCGTTCCGTATTTAGAAACAAAAGTACGCGTCCCTTATTGATCTATAACGGGACGCACTTTGTCCCGTAATATCGTGAGAATCAAAATAATTCTGTCAACGTCAATGGAGTTGATAAATAATGATGCGCTTTATGTCAATTATTACGGTAAAGAAGCCGCTCTGCTCTGTGACCAATGAGCTGACAGCCTTTTACACACGTGATTGAAACTACAGAATCCGGCTCATCTCATTGGTCCAGTCTTGGCAGTTTACGGAAGACACGGCAGCGACAGGATTTGAAGAAGAAGATGGACGCGAGCGGCAAACATTCAGGGGATTTAAACAGTGAACATAGATCACCTTCGAGCCTGACTACTCCCCCCAGGAAAAAAAAGAAACGGCTGCAAAAATACAGAGTCGAGTGGGAAAAGGAAGTGGCTGGAACGCGTGAATGATAATGGCTACAAAGCGAACTGTACTGTCTGCAAGCATACTTTTTCTGTAGCCCACGGTGGACAGTGTGATGTGAAACAGCTTCTGCAGTTGGACACATAAGAAACGTGAAAGACAACAAAAGCCAGGAGAACCCTTGACCAATTTGTTCTGCACCGGGCAACACCAGAGGCAGATATGGTGCACCACCTGGTGGTGGTTGGGTTAAATGCAGAGACGAATTTCGTCTGTGTATGGGAAACATACACAGATGACAGACAAAGACATTATTATTATTATTATTATATGGTATGTAAAAAAAAAGGGGGGGGGGGGATAAGTTTAATGCGTAAAAGTGTGAGCATGAATGTGAGCAGGCCAAAAATATGATCATATTATTGTAATAAACAAGTAGAATTGAAAAATGAATGCATAAAATATATTAAAAAATAATTATATAAATTAAAAAACCTAACAAGACAAAAGCTGCAGCGTCTCTTGCCATCTGAAGCTGGTGTGGCCAGGCAGGACTTTACAGCCTTCTTAAACACTGCCATCAGTTATGTCCAGAAGTGGTTTGACTTCTCAGAGGAAAACTGGCTCTTTCACCTTCAGCCCCTCTCTCTGGCATCTGGAAAAATATCCTTTGAGGAAGTGGAGAAGATCACTGAAAGTCTTCACCTGGTTGGCAGGTAAAAATTCAATAATTTCCAGTGTAGTGGTGAACCATGTTTAATTATTGATAGTTATAAACAAAAGTGTACAATTGACACGTACAAATAAATACATAATTGTGAATTTACTTTACACTATGCAAACATACAACCTTGTCCATCTTTAAAAAAACACAGTTCATATAGGTAAATTAATAAATACATTTCAAAATGTAGTTTAAATACAATGCTAAATTATAAATATAAACAATACACGTTTTTCCATTTATTTATCACTACATAACCTAGGCTATGTGTCACTAATGAACTTTAACACCTTTTGGCAGGCTAAACATGTCTATGGATGAGCTGTATGAGGAATGTGTGACTGCAAACAGCCTGATAGACCACCTCACCACCTCACCTCAGGAGAAAGAAAGGTGGCAGTCCCAGGGAACAGCAGAGAAGTGGATGCAAGTTCTTCAGGCAGCTGACCTCCCCAACATCCAGGCTGTTGTATCCTTTGTCCTCAGCATCCCATCTTCCACTGGGTTTGTGGAAAGGATTTTCTCTTTCATGAAAAATAAGTGGACTGATGTGCGAAACAAATGTTCTACTGAACTAATTAGAAGTGAGCTCATTGTCAGTCTAAATTATGAAATGTCTTGCTCAGAGTTTTACTCTTTGGCACTGAAAAACAGAGCACTCCTTGCTGCAGCACGATCTCAGCAGAAATACAAATGGAAAAAATAGGTTGACTCCATAATGTAACGTTCCACTGTTTAGTTTACAAGTTTTTTATTTTTACTACAAGTGGAAAGCCATGGCCTTTGAGGCACAATGTGTTTATGTTTACAAATTTACTACAAACTTTATTTGCACGTTGCACTAAATGCACTATTACAGAATGTTCGTATTGATTTTTTGTTATTTAATACTGTTTTAAGTTATTAAGCAGGACAGAGGTCTGTTTAAGAAAGATACATAATTTTCAAAAGATATGTTTGTTTCTGGCAATTCTATTTGCACTAAAAATAAATGGTTAATTGTGTAATAATTTGTTTATACATATTTTTATAATTCAAAAACACGTATCCAAATGAATTCAGGTTGATTTCAAAGTGAGGAGGGGCAGGCAGGGTGTTTGTGTGTGTGTGTGTGTGTGTGTGTGTGTGTGTGTGTGTGTGTGTGTGTGTGTGTGTGTGTGTGTGTGTTGGTGCAAGCGTATTGGCCCGCCTATGCGCCAGACTACGTACCGACATTATCGGGACATTTGGTATTAGCCAGCCTTTGCCAATGTCTGGATAAAACACAGATTGTATCCAAATATATTAATATGTAAACATTGTTTTTTCTCATCAATATCAGCGTAACTTGTGGCTAATAGGCTGCCTGGATGAGTTGGAGTGTGCTTTAACACTTAAAATTGTTTTAATAAAAAGTTATTTACATTTATAAAATTGGCTGGCTACGCACCTCCCAGGGTATTTGTGTGTGGTGTGTATGTTTTTGTGTATCGGTTGCATTTATTGCAGCCGTGTGTGTGGCTCACTGACACACATGGCGCCAAACTGCAACGCCCCTCCTCTCGTGATGTGGAGACCGCGCGAAACTCCAACGCCGCCCCTCCTCTCGTGATGTGGAGACCCTGTAGTGGGCGGGGGCTCAGGGCGGGGCCTCAGGTGACCGAGTTTTTAAAAGTTAAAGCCCCTTGAGCTTACACGTGCAGAGTTATGGCGTCGTGTGTTGAGTGCATGTAGGTGAGCGGAGATTATTTTTGGAGAGCGATTTAAATAAAATTTTGCAGCGGTAGGTGGACAGAGTGTCAGAGTGTATTGACTTCATTCAGGTAAGAATTAAAAAAATTTTTTTGTTGCTTTTGATGACATCATCTCAAGGAAATGTTAACCTAATCCAGTAGTAACGTGACTTTAACCGCAGCGTCACAAACTGTGAAGACTGTAGAAAACTTTATCAACATTTAGATAAATTAGGAAGTATCTGTGCATGAGTTTTGAGTGCGTGAAGAAAGACGCAGCTCAAACTAGCTGCGGCTAGCGTTAGCATGTAACGTAACTTCACTTCAGAAGCGTGACAACCTTTCAACGCTGTTGAAAACTTTTATAGACATTTATATAAATCAGCGATACTATATATGCATCACTTGTGGATGTTTTTAGTGGTTATTTAGAGTCTTAACGCGACGAAGACAAAATTAAACGCACGTCGCGTTAGCGTCACTACCGTGAACGTGTCACGTCACAATAACAGCGTGACTAACGCTGTAATTTAACATGCGTTAATAGGGTAGAGGGGTTTTAATGTTTCCAACGTCATTTTTCTGCTAATTCTGCTCTTTTTTTTTTTTTTTTTACCTCTGAGCAGTGAGCAGACGGACGAACTGCGTCGTTACGTCATCACGTCATCACGTTGCAGCCTCGTTACGTCATCACGTTGACTGCAGTTTTATGTAGGTATAAGAATACTGTTGTTGGAATACTGAATACTGAATAATACAGAATACTGTATAAGTGTATTGTATAAACTTGAGAATTGTTTTTTAACTTTTTCATATTTTTACATGTACAGGTTTTCAGCTAGTCCAAGAGGTCATTTGGTATTTGGTGAGTCAAACATCCCGCCTTCCTGAAAACAGACAGATGGATTCTTTACTGACTGAGGTCCACGCTTTATCCATCCATCCATGCATTCATCCATCCATCAAACATCCATCCATCAAACATCCATCCATCCATCATCCATCAAACATCCTACCTTCCTAAACCCAGACATATGGATTCTTTACTGACTGAGGTCCAAGCTTTATCCATCCATCCATCTATCAAACATCCATCCATCCATCAAACATCCATCCATCCATCCATCAAACATCCATCCATCCATCAAACATATATCCATCCATCAAACATCCATCCATCCATCAAACATCCTGCCTTACTGAACCCAGACAGATGGATTATTTACTGACTGAGGTCCACGCTTTATCCATCCATACATCCATCCATCCATCAAACATCCACACATCCATCCATCCATCCATCCATCAAACATCATCCATCCATCATCAAACATCCTGCCTTCCTGAACCCAGACATATGGATTCTTTACTGACTGAGGTCCACGCTTTATCCATCCATCCATGCATTCATCCATCCATCAAACATCCATCCATCAAACATCCATCCATCCATCATCCATCAAACATCCTACCTTCCTAAACCCAGACATATGGATTCTTTACTGACTGAGGTCCAAGCTTTATCCATCCATCCATCCATCTATCAAACATCCATCCATCCATCAAACATCCATCCATCCATCCATCAAACATCCATCCATCCATCAAACATATATCCATCCATCAAACATCCATCCATCCATCAAACATCCTGCCTTACTGAACCCAGACAGATGGATTATTTACTGACTGAGGTCCACGCTTTATCCATCCATACATCCATCCATCCATCAAACATCCACACATCCATCCATCCATCCATCCATCAAACATCATCCATCCATCATCAAACATCCTGCCTTCCTGAACCCAGACATATGGATTCTTTACTGACTGAGGTCCACACTTTATCCATCCATCCATCAAACATCCATCCATCCATCCATCCATCAAACATCCATCCATCATTCATCATCAAACATCCATCCATCTATCTATCCATCCATCTATCAAACATCCGGCCTTCTTGAAACCAGACAGATGGATTCTTTACTGACTGAGGTCCACGCTTTATCCATCCATACATACATCCATCTATCAAACATCCATCCATCCATCCATCAAACATCCATCCATCCATCCATCAAACATCCATCCATCATCCATCCATCAAACATCCTGGCTTCCTGAACCTAGACAGATGGATTCTTTACTGACTGAGGTCCACGCTTTATCCATCCATCCATCCATCAAACATCCATCCATCCATCCATCCATCAAACATCCATCTATCCATCCATCAAACATCCTGCCTTACTGAACCCAGACAGATGGATTCTTTACTGACTGATGTCCACGCTTTATCCATCCATCCATCAAACATCCACACATCATCCATCAAACATCCATCCAAACATCCACACATCATCCATCAAACATCCATCCATCAAACATCCATCCATCATCCATCCATCAAACATCCATCCATCTATCCATCCATCTATCAAACATCCTGTCTTCCTGAACCCAGACAGATGGATTCTTTACTGACTGAGGTTCATGCTTTATCCATCCATACATACATCCATCCATCCATCTATCAAACATCCATCCATCCATCAAACATCCAGCCTTGCTGAACCCAGACGGATAGATTCTTTACTGACTGAGGTCCACGCTTTATCCATCCATCCATCCATCCATCCATCCATCCATCCATGCATCCATCTATCAAACATCATCCATCCATCCATCAAACATCCTGCCTTCTTGAAAACAGACATATGGATTCTTTACTGACTGAGGTCCACGCTTTATCCATCCATCCATGCATCCATCCATCCATAAAACATCCATACATCCATCCATCCATCAAACATCCTGCCTTCCTGAACCAGACAGATGGATTCTTTACTGACTGAGGTCCACGCTTTATCCATACATCCACCCATCCATCCATCAAACATCCATCTATCCATCATCAAACATCCATCCATCAAACATCCTGCCTTGCTGAACCCAGACAGATGGATTCTTTACTGACTGAGGTCCACGCTTTATCCAACCATCCATGCATCCATCCATCTATCAAACATCTATCCATCAAACATCCATCATCCATCAAACATCCTGCCTTCCTTAACCCAGACATATGGATTCTTTACTGACTGAGGTCCACGCTTTATCCATCCATCTATCAAACATCCATCCATCCATCAAACGTCCATCCATCAAACATCCATACATCTATCCATCAAACATCCTACCTTCCTGAACCCAGACAGATGGATTTACTGACTGAGGTCCACACTTTATCCATCCATCCATCCATCCATCAAACATCCATCCATCCATACATCCATGCATCAAACATCCATCCATCCATCTATCCATCAAACATCTCAAACATCCATCAAACATCCATCCATCCATCCATCAAACATCTATCCATCCATCAAACATCCATCCATCCATCAAACATCCTGCCTTGCTGAACCCAGACAGATGGATTCTTTACTGACTGAGGTCCATGCTTTATCCATCCATTCATCCATCCATCCATCAAACATCCACACATCCATCCATCCATCCATGCATCCATCCATCAAACATCATCCATCCATCATCAAACATCCTGCCTTCCTGAACCCAGACATATGGATTCTTTATTGACTGAGGTCCACACTTTATCCATCCATCCATCAAACATCCATCCATCCATCCATCAAACATCCATCCATCATTCATCTATCAAACATCCATCCATCTATCTATCCATCCATCTATCAAACATCCGGCCTTCTTGAAACCAGACAGATGGATTCTTTACTGACTGAGGTCCATGCTTTATCCATCCATACATACATCCATCTATCAAACATCCATCCATACATCCATCCATCCATCAAACATCCAGCCTTGCTGAACGCAGACAGATGGAGTCTTTACTGACTGATGTCCACCTTTTATCCATCCATGCATGCATCCATCCATCCATCCATCAAACATCCATCCATCCATCCATGTATCCATCCATCAAATATCATCCATCTATCCATCAAACATCTTGCTTTCTTAAAAACATGATAAACTGAAATTGTGTGTGTGTTTGTGTGTGTGACTGTTTTGTGGTTTCTAAGGACAGTGTTTTGTCAGGACAGTAATGAACTGTAATCTGCTTGTCTGTTTATAGCATATGACAATGTCCATAAAAACCACAAAACAGTCACACACACAAACGCACACAATTTCAGTTGAACATGTTATATTTACATGTATATGTCTATCTGTACAGTATATGTATATGCATATACAGTATACATGTATATGCATATATGTATAT
>JBBPBX010054707.1:0-16729 GCA_038048925.1 Garcialebias charrua | reverse complement strand
GCTGATTATAAAAACAATTGTTGCTGATGAAATCACCAACTCTAATCGATATGGAATTACTGCTGTGGAATTATCGTTGTGGATTATAAGACTTTGTTTTCCAAAGGATCACAGACTTTGTTTTCCAAGAGTTAACAGACTCAGTTTTCCGAGGGATTAAAAGCTTACCGCAATGGGATTACCTACGAACAGTATGGAATTTCCAAAAACTTTATGGGATTATAATTTTTGATTTTTTTTCCACTTGCTGGATTACTTCAAGATCAGAGACAGTTCAAGGTTTCCTTTCGTGTTGGACCCCATCCCCAAGGACTGGCGATGACTTCCAAAAGGGGGGAGATGTAGTGGGCATGACCATGCCCGTTCTGATACTTGAACTGTCCCAGTGACACCTTTTCACTGATACTCTCAGAAAAAGGACATTAACACTATTTTATTACATTATTTTGAATCAAAACACAATAAGTCATAAGAGACTCTCTTATTCCTCTTTTTGTGTTAATGAATAACCTTGTGTTACTTGTATAAGCATTATTGAATTCAATGTTTGTTAAGTCAAAGACTGTTTAATTCAAACTGTTTAATTCAAGTTGGAAATCCAATGTTATTTCAAAATAATGATCACTTCTTCATATGATGAATCAAACGGTGAAAGTGAATTAATATGTCAGACTGAACTCGATCAGTTTTGTTAGAAGTTAGAACACAGTTTTAATCAGTTGTTTTATGAAGCTGGCTCCAGTCTAATCTGTTTCTCTGTCTTCATTCTAAACAACTTCTTCTCTGTTCTAAAAACTGATCTTCTCCTATCCGAGTGACCTTCATCCACTGGTTTGTTTGGACCAATCAGAGAAGAACAACAAGTCACTGATCACAGATCCTTCCTTAAAGTTCTAAGCTTTTGCTGGAACTGACGGAGTTTGCTGAGGTCCTCAACCCATGATGAGGTTCCCCAAAGAACTGATGATCGTCTGGTCAACACGCTAATGACCACGTCATTCAGTTAAAGGCTTATAACATGCCAAGTTATAAGTCATCTTCAACAGCTGAAAAAGCTCTTTTATTGACATTCCTTTAAGGAACGTCTTATCTTGAAAACAACACCAGGAGCTGCCGTTACTTTCGGTTCGAGTCAAGGCGCACGTCTGGAGACGCTGAGAATGGTAAACGAACTGACCAAACTGGACCGAGGGAGACTGACCATCTTCACGAGGTAAAAGTCGTCAAATGCTTTGCCAAGGGTACCAACGTGTAGCCGAGTTCAGCCGGAGAGCTGCCATGCTTCTGGTTAAACACATCAAGATAACTCCCTGACTCTTAACTTTTCTTCCTCCATTTTTCTCCTCCTAAACCTTTATCTTCCTAAGCCAGAAACTAAGTTAATGTACCTGCAGCAATGAGTAAAATATCATCCTTCACTTGTTCTGTTGTTCCTATATTTCATCTGTGCTGAAGTTAATTATAGGAAAAATAATCAACCAATCATGTACAAATGTGTGATGTAATTTATAATTATGTTAAATAAATGGTGCAGTCCTGCTGTGCCAACATAAGTTTAACGTTTCCTGTGAATTACATCTGGTCAAGGTATAGAATTATTGGTATTAAGCTGAAAAAGAGAGAACCCGTTTAATTAATGATGTATTTTTGTGTCAGTCTAAACCCTGCCAATTTATACATCTAAAATATAGGTAAGTCAGTAAACTGACCCCGTCCTATATTACTACACTGATATCTCATACAGACAGGTTTTTCTTTTTTAATTGCACATTTTCAGATAATTTAGTTTGGCAGACGTGGACTCTGACCAAGTTGTTGAAGCATTTCAAAGATCTTTCGGAAATACTCTCGTTGTATCTTGGTACAGTGATAATAAAGCTTTTTCTGATTTTGATTCTGCTTACTGACAAAGTAGTGTCCAAAAAAGTACAGTTTCACAAGTCAAGAGCTAAATAAGAGTATAGTTCTGTTTTTAAAAAGCTTACAAAATACTTGGAAAGTCAATATTTGTATTAAAAACATAACCTTAAATCAATAGATTACTGAATGCATCTGAACAACTTTGTGTTAAGTTACTCTGTCATTACTTCTGCTTGTTTTAAATGGGTGAAAATCAGACTTTCTTATATTTAAAGATTTTTCCAGTGAAGAGTATGCACTAATTAGTCCCTTTATTTTGATTTAGTCTTCACATTTTATGACAGAAATAAACTGCACGTGTAGTTCATCATTTGTTTAATATACCTATGTAGTATTTTTCTAAATTAGGATATCAAAAGGATGCTTCTTTGACAGTTGAAATGGTATTCGCAAAGGTATTCTTCTGGAGTGGTATCGGTTTACTTTTTTAAGTTCTTTAAAATACATTTGTATAATTTATTTTAGTTGGATGAAAAACATGAATTTACCTAATTGCCTTAGTTGTCTTTTTGTCAGGGTTTGGCTTGAAAGTGTCAGAATGTGACGAACAATTGTCACAACGAAGATGAGTGAGTCAGTCTAGATCGCTTTCAATCACTGTAATCACAACAAAACACTCTAAAATTATGATGCTTTATTTTCTATTCAAAATGCTAAATTTTAGATACTTCAACATTGCAGCTGCAACAATTTGTTTTCCTTGGGGCACTTTTTAAAGAAAGACGTTCCGAAAGTATTTAAAATCGACAATAATAATTTATTGCTGTGCAGGAATTTAGAGCCAGTTGTTACGAAAAGTCCTTGAGCAAAATCTAAGATGAATGTCAATTAATACAAATGGTGTTAAGTGATTAGATCATGCTTGAACATTAATTAAATTAGGTAACATCGCCAAGAATGTTAGTAGCATCTATTCTTTGGGGGAAAATACTTCCACTTCTAGAATTCCCAGGTCCTGTAATTGCTTGCTCATAGTTACGTGTTCACCCTGGAATGTCTGTCTCATTTTCTCACACTTTGCACTATTTTATTTTTTATTTTTTTCTGTTTCTGCTCGGTTTGTAACCAATACTGTGAGCAGGACACAATTTCAGCTTGATCAGCCGTTAACCAGCTGGAAAAACTTGACATTGTCCAGACAGAATCTGCATTTAGAGGGACAACAACTTTTAGAAGCATTTACAGAAGCATTAGATGATGTGCTTCAAATGCTTGGGGCATTTTTGACTTTGTGCAGAATCTGGAGCACATCAAGAGCAACATTTATACACCATGCAGTTTAATGACTGAAACTGTAAATGGCTCAATGTGTTTAATTTGTTTATCAAAATAGTAGTGAAATTTATTGTATCCAATTGTAGTTACATTTTTAATTCTCTAACATACTCAGAATGTGCAAATTAATAATATTATGAAAAAACACATCAAGCTTTTTTTCTTCTTTTACAGTACCACAGCCCATAGGTTCCACATCTGGAAGTACCTATCCTTTTTGACCTAAATAACCAAACTGAGGGTGCATTACATCATTGTTCATTACTCAGTTGTAATTCAAAACAAATGCACAACATGTATCTGTGCTTCTTGCTCAGTGGGTCACTGAATGCTGATCTGTGCATGAATGTAGTTTAAATCTGAGGCTTCTTAAAGCCAAGAGCTTATAGAGTTACACTGAGGGGAACTGCTGCCCCAAGAAGAATAAATACACCTATGAAGTTAATAGGATGTAAACACCAATGAAGTTTCCAATTAAAAAGGAAAAATGAAACCTTTATGCTGATTGAATGCTATGTGATTTACACAACTCCTTCAACAACATGGAGTGTAGGTGTTCTGACGATCTCTACGGAATAAGTCCTTGGATTTCTGGTTGACTTTCTCATAGCAGTACAGAGTGAGTGATAAAGTGTCTTGTAAATGTAAAAAAAAAAAAGCCTAAATCTGACTCAGATTGACTAACTTTATATCACTTCTAGTATTTTGTGTGTGTGTGTGTGTGTGTTCTTTTTGATTCCTTTTTATACAGTAAAACACTAAATTTTAATTTAGACTGCTTTACAAATGATTTGTATTAAACACGTGAGACTGAAAGAAAATGTAAGGAGTTTAAGAAAAAATATATGTGTGCAATCATGCCAGCATTAATAACTTTTCACAAACAAAAGAGAAACACCGGAGATGGTCTGATTTCCCTCTGTACTTTGCAACCTAAAATATAAATGTTTTTAAAATTGATTCAAGAATCATCAGACTCATTCAAATACTGTAAATGTTTTTCATGCAAAAAAAGCATACAGGTTAGTCTGCCTTCAGGCCCAGGCCTCCCTTGCCAAAGAGATCTGTGATCTCAATGGGATTTGCCTGGTTAAATAAAGGTTAACAAATAAATAAATTCATAAATTTGTTGAAATTATACTGGGTATATTTGAGGTCTAAGTTGGGTCTAAGGTCCAAAAGGAGAAAAAAACTTGGCCTGAGGTCCATTTTGGCCTATTACTCGTCAAGTTATATTACTTTGTACAATATGATGTCATGTCATTCTGAGATATTCCAAAAATGTTACTTGTCACACAAGTCAAATGATTCTCCCAAGAAACCCTTTCCCAGATTTGTTGAGGTTTGCTCGTTCAATAAAACCTGAGATTTGCCTGCTAATGTCTCTTAGGCCTTTCCAAATATGAAGAAACAAAATGGCTTACTGTATGGCAATCATACTAGTTGTCATTCTGTGTGTGTATTTAATTGTAAATTGGTGTCTAGTTTTGGATTTCCCATGGCCAAATGGTGTGTTTGCTTATTGCTGATTTGTGTTAAGATTTAGTATAACCATGCAAGTGAAATCCTTTTTTTTTTTTATCTTGTTCAAAACATTTCTTAAAAAATACCACACATGTTGTATGTTTTGGGGTTATTTGGACCACTAAAACAAAACTCAAAGTGATCAAACAAGGTTGTCCCTCTATTAAATTAATATTTGCAAAGCAGATGTATAGAACTTCAATAAAGGAGGCTATTAGGTAATTTTACAAGCACATAAAACAGTAAGCATGTTGGATTTAAGGTTGTGCTGGAGGGCTTCCACTACAAAATGCTGACATGTTCAAAATTGCTGTTTATGTTTGTGTTTATATCATTCTTAATCACTGAACAACAGCCTAATAGCTCTTCTGTTCATACCTAATGAAAGGTGGGAGGTCAGAGGTATCAGCTCACATCTGGCTGCCACATTTGTGTTGAGGATGTGCTCAGTAGAACATGTCCCATAGTTTTTAGTTTGTTACAGCAGAAATGCCAGGACGAAGCTTTTGTAAAGAAAGTCATTTGCAAAGTGGGTTTTACCAGACAAACTTTTATTTAAGCATCTTCAGGTTGAAAGACAATCCTTTGTAATGAGTTTTAAAAGCTACTTTTATTAGTTTGTTTAATGCGAGATGAAGGGATTACTAAAAGATACTGTCAGCTTGTCCTGATGCATGTTCAATAATCCAGGTAGATAAATCTAACAAGGTTGAGTCAGGTCCTCTGGACGGGTTCTTCAGTCTGAAGAAGTCTTTTGGATAAAAGATGAAACATTTCAACAAAGAAGAACCCATCCAGATGACCCGACTCAACCTTGTTCGATACTGTCAGCTTGTAACTTCAATTAAATCTGCATGATTTGTATTCCATCAGGCCCACAATTTTCCATGGGGAAACAGGAAGCCTTTGAGATCTTTATTAGGGATCATGAGGAGCATCTAACCATTGAGGACAACAAAAAGATACTCAAAGAAAGGTTGGTGAAAAGGGAACTGCTTTATTGAACTTCTGATATTGTGGTCTTACTTGCTGTTTGTCCTGATAAAATACAGTGGACTCATGAGAACCAGCAATAGAATGAAGAACACAAAGATCCACATAAAACATTCCCAATCCTGGTCCTCGAGGACCACTATCCTGCATGTTTAAGCTGTTTCCTTGCACCTGATATGAGTGAAAGGGTGATTATCAGGCTTCTACAGAGCTTGAGTAAGAAATTAAGTCACTAAATCATGTGCGTTGGAGCAGAGAAACGATTAAAACATACAAGATAGTACCCTGATGCATGCTCAATAATGCTCAATAAGTGTTAACGATCCATCGTCAGGCTGATGGTCCTCCTTGATCATGTGAGCAGCTGGTTTCGGCTGTCATCAGCCAACTGGTTGATCCACTGTGGGAGGGTGCTATTTATAAGACTGAGCTGAACTCAGCTTCTCAGACTGAGGAAGTCTTTCGGACGAAAGACGAAACGTTTCTACAGTTTTTTTTGTTTTTTTTTCCCTTTGTTTTGTTTTGTTTTTTGAATGTCCAGAGGACCAGACTTAGCTTTTTTGGATTTTTCTACCTGGATTATTGAGCATGCATCAGGGTAGGTTTGTAATAATTTTACATGCTTTTCCCCAAACAACTTCCATTTTTAGCTTCAGTTCACAACAAAAGTCCTCTTAGGTCACAAAAGCATTTACATAAACTAATAAAATACCACAAATTAAAAGTTGTCTATCTAAGGAAGATGGTGGATTGAATTAAATCTCCACTTCATCTCAATCCTCCATCCTGTGTAAGGACGGCGCCTTCTGGTGGGCCTTCCTTATCTGTACTCCCCAGTGTCCGGTTCCACCCTTGTCTCGTGTCGTCGTTGGGTACAGTCTTGTCCTGGTCCTGACCAGTGGTGTAGTCTACATTTTTGTTGTGGGTATATGTGCTTAGAAACCAAAGCACACCTGTTTGTACAATAATCCTTAACTTGTGTTGATTTTTAAGCTTATTGAACATTTCAAAATGTATCTGATGCTTATATCTGAATAAATGAACAACGAACTTTGTACAACAGCTGGCTTTGTATTAAAAACACGTTATAGACTTTGTAAAACAGCATCAAAGCAAAACATGTTCAAGTATTAAGTAGTAAGCACAGAAGTATTAATTATACTATACTTATTATTTCAAGTCTTTTGTAAATTAGTCCCTGAGGCTCAATGCCATTAACCTGTATAAATACAGGTTGAACCAGCTCAGTGTGTCCATAAAATGTTCCAAATGTGTTGACAATGACACATGTCCATGTCACGTATCATCGCCATTGATAAGTGACATGGGCTCATGTCACTGGGCACTTTTATGTGGGTACACTGAAATGACCACGCTTCTTTTAGTGGGTGTACTCCGTATACCCGTGTATCACACAGACTACACCACTGGTCCTGACCTGTTTCTTGTTGGCCAGTCATGAAAGTTCTGTTGCCACGTCAGCCTTTTTGTTTTATTAAAAGTATTTACTTTTACAATCTGCCTCAGACTCCTGCCTGCACCACTGGGTTCATTCCTGTCCTGCTCAGCCAGAAATCCTGACCTCCTGAGCACAATGCTGGTGACAGTGGGAAAGGAAAACTTATTTTAACATGAAGAAACCTCCAGTAGGATCAGGATCAAGATGGGAATCCATCTGCTTGGACTGGCTGGAGTTGGAGAGAAGAGAAAAGAGACACAGCATGACTGGTCCTGGTGTAGTTCCTGTGGTTCAGGTGTGGCTGCTGTGATCCAGGTGTAATTTCTGCCTGCAGCACGACGGCTTAGTGGTTTAGCGCTGTTGCCTCACAGCAAAAAGGTCCTGGGTTCAATTCCCGGTTGGATGGGGTCTTTCTGTGTGGAGTTTGCGTGTTCTTCTTGTGCTTGCATGGGTTTTCTCTAGGTAATAATAATAATAATAATGAATTTAATTTGTAACACACTTTTCATTAGCAAAAATCTCAAAGTGCAACTAAAATCAATAATCAAATAAAAGCAAGTGATAAAATCAAGTAAAATCAAGGATAGAATAATAAAAATCAATAATAAAATCAATTAAAAGCAATGATAATATCAACTAAGATCAGCGGTAAAATCATGTGGAGGCAGAATAGGCTTGCTTAAAAAGAAAGGTCTTTAAGCCTTGTTTAAAGTCAACCAGTGACTGTGGAGCTCTCAAGTAGTCAGGGAGGGAGTTCCATAGGCGTGGGGCAGCCACACTGAATGCCCGGTCTCCCATGGTCCTTAATTTGGTTCGTGGAATGTGAAGGAGATTACTGTTCTGTGATTGTAGAGACCGGGTGGATGAATATGTTGCAAGAATGTCCTTTAGATAATCCGGTGAAGTTCTGTGTCTTCGGTTCAGACATCGCCGGTTTCCTCTGGGCTGCCTTCAGGCCCAGGCCTCCTCTGCAAAAGAGATCTGTGATCTCAATGGGATTTGCCTGGTTTAATAAAGGTTAATAAGTTATTAAATAAATCTATGGTCCAGGTGTGGTTTCTATGAGAAGAAAATCAAAGATAAACAGTTTTAATCATGGAAATAATTGCAGACACGGTTAGCAGAGCGAGTAAAGGCAGCAACAGTGTGAGGAGATGTGGTTAGTTTATCCTCCAGCAGTCTGAGTCTAATGCAGCAGAACCAAGGGATCACTGAGGAAACCCAAACCAATCCTAACTGTAGGATTTATCAAAAAGGAAAGCTTAATCCTGGTCTTTAAAGTAGACCAGGTGTCAGCTTCTAGAGACTTGTGATCAAAGTGTGAATGAACCCCACAACCAGTCATCTGACAGGCTTCAGGCCCGCTGGTCTCTTGGTCACAAACACTCAGAGTTGTGAGAAATCATGTTTCATCACGATTTCCTGCAGTTTCTCATCTCCAACTCGTCTCCCAGCGGTCACAGCTCATGAGATTCTACTTTTTACTTCTGATTTTTCACCTCAGGTCAGCTGCTGTCACATCCAGCTCCAGTTGAGCGCCACATGGGGTCAGCACAAAGCAAGGAGGGGTAGAGCAGGAAGTAGACTCTAATCAGACAGGAAGTAAAGTAACCTGAGTATTTTAAAACAAATCCTGAAAATTAACTCAGAACCTGAACAAAAATACACAAAACTCAAGACTGGGTGCACCAGTATATCCGATAATGAATTAATCTTTACATATTTTCTGTCTCTTGTTTGTAAAATAAATAAATAAATAAAACAAATGCTGTTTAACCCATTAAACTAAACCATTTTGACACTAGCTGTGTCACAGCAGCGAGGGGATCTTTGTTGCAGGAGCTGAAAACGAACACTTTGTGTAATAAAAACCACCGAGCTGCATCAGAGCTAAACCGTTGGAGGAACAGGAACCTGTTGGTTCTGTCTGAACAGCTGGATGACTTTTTCACTTCCAGCTGTGGCACCGCTGTTCTTGTTAAATGAGTAAAGATGGAGGAAGATGTCTTTTATTCCACAGTTGTTATTAAAGCTGGCCAGCCTCGATCAAAAGGTGAGAATGTTCAACGTTGTTTATGAATTTATGAGTGAAAACATGCTCTTTGTCATAAAAATACAAATAGTTCTTGTTCATGGGAATCATAAAAATCAGGTTTAATTAAGGAAATGTGTTTTAATGTCTGCATAACTTTTTATTCATATTATAACACAGCTCTTTAGATTTCAACATCTGGAAACGTTTGGAAGAATCATAAAAATAAATTGTGAAATGAACTTTTGGTTTTTTGTTTCTGTGGTGCAGAGAAGGACGAGGACGCCACGATTTATTCTGAAGTCAAACCCCAAAGAAAAGAGACGAGTCCAGCTGACCCGGGTACGTTTCAAACCAGAACCAACAGGTTTTAAAACAGAACAGATGAACAGGAAAATGTATTTAGAGCTCCCTAACAGTGTAATAAGTTTTTGATTCTTATGAATTTAAATGCAAATGTATTAAAACAAATTTAAAGGGATTGTGACATGATTTTGTAAATTTGAATATTTGTCAGAACATATATATCTTATATCATTGAGCTCTGGTCGTTTTTGCATAATAAATTATAAATATATTAAATTTTTATTCCAAGTTATGGTAGTCATTTCTCTGGGACACGCCCCTAAAATTCCGTGCATTCCGCAAAACCGTCATTTGACGTACACGTGGGGAGCCGCTGCTCAACGCGCATGTAATTAATAATGGCGGAGCATGTCGACTCAGACGAGTGCAGCATTTCTAGTGTTGATCTAAGCGATTTGTCTTCAGTTTTGGAAGGTCAATATAAGCAGTAGAAGTTTTAATCTTGCTCAAATCATTTTATTGTATACTCTATTAATGGAAAACTTATTAACTTTTACGATTCAGCTTTAAAAAAACGTGCAGGGAGCTTCGTGGCTTTGAGCATGTCCGATTGCGTTTGAGATCTATCATTTTAAGACAGTAAATCATCCAAAGCTCTCATTAATAAACCCTCCATGAATAAAAACACATACTGATGTTACTTGATCGCGCCGACATAATTTAAAAATACCTAAATAGCACTCCGTGTTGACTCGGGTATCTATGCTAATGTCTGTTAGCAAGCAGATGTCGGCAGATAGTCCAGGTCACGTCTGACATATATCTTTTTTAAACAGTAAATCATCCAAAACTCTCATTAATAGACTCTCCCCTAATAAAAACAAACAACAAATCGTACCTGGTCGCGCCGACATAATTTAAAAATACCTAAATAGCACCCGTGTTGACTCGGGAGCTATGCTAATGTCTGTTAGCAAGCAGATGTCGGCAGATAGACCTCACGTCTGACATATATCTTTTTTAAACAGTAAATCATCCAAAACTCTCATTAATAGACTCTCCCCTAATAAAAACAAACAACAGATCGTACCTGATTGCGCCGACATAATTTAAAAATACCTAAATAGCACCCGTGTTGACTCGGGAGCTATGCTAATGTCTGTTAGCAAGCAGATGTCGGCAGATAGACCTCACGTCTGACATATATCTTTTTTAAACAGTAAATCATCCAAAACTCTCATTAATAGACTCTCCCCAAATAAAAACAAACAACAGCTCGTACCTGATAGGCAGTAAGATGGTCGCTGCAGACAAGACTCTCAGTAGGAACCCATCGGTCACAAGTTCTCTGTACTTCCATTCTAGGCAAAGTTTCTCATCTTTTGGGAATTTGTGAAGGCTCACTTGTTCACTGCTGATATTAGAACACCCAAATGCGCTACAACGTGATGGCATTTTTCAAGTTACACCAAAAAAAAAAAGAGTCGATCTTTCACCAAACAAAGGGGCAAGCCAGGCTCCGCCTTTTGCCCAGTGCCCACGTGTACGTCACATGAAGATTTGCATAAGTTCACGGGGCGTGTCCCAGAGAATTTATGGTAAAAAATTACCATAAATTGGAATGAAATTTTAATATATTTATAATTTATTATGCAAAAACGACCAGAGCTCAATGATATAAGATATATATGTTCTGACAAATATTCAAATTTACAAAATCATGTCACAATCCCTTTAAATGAAAACATTTTCCTTTTTTAAAATCTATTTAGATAAAAGGTTACGATAAAATTCAAATATACCAAACAGGAAGGCACCTGCTGCAGATGTTTTAAACTGATTGTGTCATTTCTGCATTTTTTAATTGCTGTAGTTTTATTTAATGTAATTATATTTTACCTTATTTCATGTTTCTGTTAAAGTTTTGCTTAATCTAAATTATTTTAAAAAATTGTCAGAAAAGTGTGACTTTCAATATGAAGATACAAACTGGGAAAAAATTATTGCATTAGTGCTGCTCTGTTTTGTTAATTTGTTCAATTATCCATCCATCCATCCATTTTCTTCCGCTTATCCGGGGTCGGGTCGCGGGGGTAGCAGCCTAAGTAGGGAGGCCCAGACTTCCCTCTCCCCAGCCACTTGGAGCAGCTCCTCTGGGGGAATCCCAAGGCGTTCCCAGGCCAGCCGAGAAACATAGTCCCTCCAGCGTGTCCTGGGTCTTCCTCTGGGTCTCCTCCCGGTGGGACATGCCCGGAACACCTCACCAGGGAGGCGTCCAGGAGGCATCCTAACCAGATGCCCGAGCCACCTCAACTGGCTCCTCTCGATGTGGAGAAGCAGCGGCTCTACTCCGAGTCCCTCCCGGATGACTGAGCTTCTCACCCTATCTCTAAGGGAGAGTCCAGACACCCTGCGGAGAAAACTCATTTCAGCCGCTTGTATCCGAGATCTCGTTCTTTCGGTCACAACCCAAAGCTCATGACCATAGATGAGGGTGGGAACGTAGATCGATCGGTAAATTGAGAGCTTTGCCTTTTGACTCAGCTCTCTCTTCACCACGACAGACCGGTACAGCGCCCGCTTCACTGCGGATGCTGCACCTATCCGCCTATCGATCTCACGCTCCAGTTTTCCCTCATTCGTGAACAAGACCCCGAGATACTTAAACTCCTCCACTTGGGGCAGGACCTCCTCCCCGACCCGGAGAAGGCATGCTACCCTTTTCCGGCTCAAGACCATGGCCTCGGATTTGGAGGAACTGATCCTCATCCCGGCCGCATCACATTCAGCTGCAAACCGCTCCAGCGAAAGCTGTAGATCACGAGCTGATGAAGCCAATAGGACCACATCATCTGCAAAAAACAGAGAAGCGATTCTAAGGCCACCAAAACGGATCCTCTCAACACCTTGGCTGCGCCTAGAAATTCTGTCCATAAAAGTTATAAACAGAATCGGTGACAAAGGGCAACCTTGGCGGAGTCCAACTCTCACTGGAAACGAGCCTGACTTACTGCCAATTTGATCAATTAATGAGCTTAAAATGTGATTTTATCCACAAGCAAATGAGAACTAAGACTTGTAAAAATATGAACATTTGCATAGTTTGATCCAAACGGCGGATTATAAGTGATTTCTGACATCAGCGGCAGGTTTTAACTATAATAAGTTGCATTTTAGTGATTTTTATTTGAATTTTAACTCATTTGTTAAAAGATTTGTTATACAATTTAACGTAATTTAAATAACTGTGGACAGAATGGTTGCTGAAGCGTTCACTTTATGAATAAATCATCCTAAAATGTGATTTTTATCAATGACATCAACACGAAGACCAGAAAGAAGACAAACAAATCCCTGACAACATTTATTTATTTATTTATTTATTTATTTATTTATTTATTTATTTATTTATTTATTTATTTATTTATTTATTTATTTATGTGCAGAGGTGTTACCTTTAGTGTAGTAACTGTTTATTTTGTTTGCTCGTTTGATTAAAATTCCAAAGCTTTAATTGTTAAATACAGTATGTAACACTGTAACTGTCATTTGGAGGAGTGACGTAAATTATTATTCTGAGTTTATTTTATCATTTTATCCCCCTGACGTCTCCACAGGATGAAATTAAAGATTTGCCAAACTAGACTTAAAACTGAACCTTGAGGTTAAATTTGAGTTAAAGATTAAAGACAGATGCTGATCAAAGGGAACATTTTAGGAAAAGACAAATAAAAGTTTGATGTGATGACGTTGACGGCTTCTGTTTTCAGTCGGTGCAGAAAACGAAGGCAGGAAATCTCTCAGTCGTCGGCTGCTCGTCTGTTCGGGGAGTCTTTGTTTCCTCCTGATCGTCAACTTCATCATCGTCATCGTCTTCAGTGAGTTTCACAACAACCTGCACAATGTTCAGGTTTCATGTTTCAGCTGAACAGAAGGAACTGCAGCTGGAGAGGAAACGACGAGTTTGTTTCAGAGTTGGTGTCTGTAAATAGAGTTGAATCTTCACACCAGGACTGAGCACAGGAGAGCATGGGTCTTTGGTTCTGCAGGTTCTGTCTGCATCTCTGTCATGACCTTCACAGCCGGGTTGAGAGTCCACCTCTCCCAGTATGAAGCTGTGGTTCAGAACCACGCAAGTTGTGCTAGAGGAAGGCTTCCTCCAGGTCAAGGGTTCAAGTATCAGCAAGTCTTGTTCAGTAAGGATTTGATTATGCAGTAATGGGAATGTTTATCCAGTCTGCTGTGGTGAAATAGATGCTGGTCCACAGCATCCAGAACCAGCTCGTCCACAACTTCCAGAACCAGCTGGTCCACAACATATATAGATGCTGGTCCACAGCATCCAGAACCAGCTGGTCCACAGCATCTAGAACCAGCTGGTCCACAGCATCTAGAACCAGCTGGTCCACAACATCTAAAACCAGCTGGTCCACAGCATCCAGAACCAGCTGGTCCACAACATCTAAAACCAGCTGGTCCACAACTTCCAGAACCAGCTGGTCCACAACATCTAAAACCAGCTGGTCCACAACATCCAGAACCAGCTGGTCCACAACATCTAAAACCAGCTGGTCCACAACTTCCAGAACCAGCTGGTCCACAACATCTAAAACCAGCTGGTCCACAACTTCCAGAACCAGCTGGTCCACAACATCTAAAACCAGCTGGTCCACAACATCTAAAACCAGCTGGTCCACAACTTCCAGATCAGCTGGTCCACAACATCTAAAACCAGCTGGTCCACAGCATCCAGAACCAGCTGGTCCACAACATCTAAAACCAGCTGGTCCACAACATCACCACCAGTGACATTTATTTAGTATATAAAATTATTAATATTTGATAATTTTTCATAAGCAAATTTAAATAAATGTAGCCATCACAGTCCAATACAATAACCAGGCGGCTAGCACTAGCATGCTAACAAACAAACAAAGAAAAACACAAATTCACCACTTGCCACTTGCAGTCAGCTGAAGGCTTTTTTCACTGAGCCATCTAACATCTGAGAGGCATATCAGTCAGAAATGCAAATAGAAATTAGATAAAGGCAGAGCACCTGTGGCAGAGCACCTGTGGCAGAGCACCTGTGGCAGAGCACCTGTGGCGTGACAGAGCACCTGTGACAGAGCACCTGTGGAGGAAGCGGACGCGGGCACACTTTGGCTGCCGCTGCTCCTCGTACTTTTTGCTCTCAAGGGGCCAAGATGGTGTAGTGGCTAGGGAATCGGACTTGGGATCCGAAGGACCCAGGTTCGAATCCCGGCCACGGCACACCTTGGGGTGTCTATGAGTGCACATCTATTTCCCCAGCTCCCCGGGCGCCTCTAGGCTGCTCACTGCACCACCTGGTGGTGGTTGGGTTAAATGCAGAGACGAATTTCGTCTTGTATGGGAAACATACACAGATGACAAAAATGGACATTTATTTATTTATTATTTTATTTTTTACTTTCTGCTGTTTTTTTCACCGAGCCTTGTTGGACATTTCTACCTTTCTCGTTTGCAGAGTGCGGCAGGCCTAAGGCCTGTGTACAGCACCTGTACGAGCTGACGCGGACATTTCTACCTTTCTTTGAACCTTTCTACCTTTTTTGAACAGAGTGCGTCAGGCATTTTGCCTGTGTACAGCACCTGTACGAGCCAACGCGGACATTTCTACCTTTCTTTGAACCTTTCTTGAAAAGAGTGCGTCAGGCATTGCCTGTGTACAGCACCTGTACGAGCCAATGCGGACATTTCTTTGAACCTTTCTACCTATCTTGACCAGATTACGTCAGGCATTTTGCCTGTGTACAGCACCTGTACGTCTCTGTCCTGTACGAGCGGATGCAGATATTTCTACCTTTCTGTGAATAAGTTTTAGAGCAACTGTCCTTTCTGACTGCGTTGTGGATCTGCAAACTTTATAAGTTGCCGGTCAAAGCAGATGACCGCTTGTCCTGAGTCTGGGTCTGCTAGAGGTTTCTTCCTTCTAGAAGGGAGTTTTTCCTTTCCACTGATGCCACTGTGCTTGCTCAGGATGGGAGACCATGGCGAAGCCAAGATTTGATTTGTTTGCTGGATTCATTAGATAGAAAACTTTACTAGTCTAACCGGAATTTCAGTAGTAGGAGCTGCTAGCTTCCGCTAGCTTCAACACGAATTTAGCTTCGAGAACCACGTAGCTGCACTTATTGTTCGCTTACCTGCTGCCTCGCTCAACTTCCTGTGTCCTTTGGACTGTTCTGGACTCTCTCCTGTACTCCTTCAAGGTAATGCTCGTTCGAGTTACATCTCTCTGCTTCTTGTATATCTTTTTCGGAGCCGTGGGCCTGCTGCTAGCGGCTAGCTCTGTGCTAGCCTCCACCGGCTCGTGGATGTTGACGTATTCCGCTTCGCAGTTGTTTGAACTTAACAACTGCTCCATTCCTCTTTCTATTTCCACCATCAAACAACTGGGACTTCTGCGTAGACCTCGTTACATCCATAGAAGCTCTCGAAAGAAAACCGTTTATTCTCAAGCGAACTCGGATTCGATTAGTACTGTCTGGGCTGAAAGACGTGTCGCACCTCGGTGTCGTCATCAGAACGCTGCGTCTGTAGGCCTTTGTAGTCCTCTGCGCACGAAGTGGCGAGGAAAACGTGGAGTGGACTTCAGTCTGCTTAAACCGGTTCAAAAAGCTCCTATTCCAACTGGTATTAAATTAGAACTTTTCAATGTGCAGTCTCTTTCCAACAAGTCATGTTTAATTCATGATCACATTCTGGAGAAGAACTTGGACCTCATGTGTCTTACAGAGACGTGGCACCAACCAGAGGTGTTCAGTTCTCTGAATGAGGCGTGTCCCTCTGGATACAGTTATCTGCAGAGAGCCCGCAGCACTGGCCGCGGTGGTGGTCTGGCTGTAATTTATCGCAGTAATTTAAAATTGTCTCATCTGTCTTCTCAGGACTTTTCCTCTTTTGAATGTCTGGCTTTCAGCTTCAAAGCCCCACTCCTGATGAATGTTATATTAATTTATAGACCTCCCAAACCGCATGTTTCATTTAACTCAGAGATGCATGACCTCCTCACTTTTTTCTGCACCTCCCCTGTGAAGACTATTTTTCTTGGCGACTTAAATATCCACGTGGACAATTCTTCTTCACCTCTGGCAACAGATTTTAAGTCTCTTTTGGACTCTCTTAATCTCACTCAACATGTTGACGCCCCTACGCACAGCAGGGGGCATACTCTG